>JARHVA010006899.1:600000-806307 GCA_037957365.1 Torreya grandis
GGATATGATACCAAAATGTCATGCCCATTTTTTTTATAGATAGGCATGACACACAAATTCAATAAATAAAACACCAATGAACATGGATAGATACTTAAATCCATTTAATCACACATGATAAAATATGAATCCTAAAACTATCAAAAGACTCATATAGGTGTACTCCACAAATTCATAATCCCATAGTCTTAACTCATTCAACCTAACACTCAAAAATTCCTTCACGGATCACATTAAATGACAACTATGCTTTTGACATTGAGATAACCATAGAAATTAACTTTGACCACTAATAACATAGTTAGGCTCCACTAGTCACTTTGGTAGGTTTCTTGGCCATGTCATCTTCCCTTAGGTCTCCTAATGCCACTCTTTCCACCTTTCACTTCCTAGGCAACTTTGTGAAAAGCTCCACATGGTGATAATTCATTAACTTACAACCCTAACATTCTATAGGGCTAACATAGCTTCTTTGGGGCTGTAGATTAGTCAAATTGTGCCATGTAGTAACATTCTAATAACTAACTATTTTTTAGGATTTTATTTCAATATAGATGCCTCCAAAATCATGGTGTAATAAGATTGTGTCACATGGTGACATCTCACTCACCTAATGGCCTAAAAGCTTTATGCCTAGTACAAACATCTCTATAATATTAGGTCATTAGGATGATACCACATGGTAACATCCTATGAGCCCACTTTCTTAGAGGATTTGTAAGTTATATGGATATCTCTAAGATATCAGGTCACTAGAATGATGCAATGTGACAACACGATTCTAACCCCTTTACCTAAAATCAATGCTCCCTGTATGGTCTTCTTTGAGATTGTAGGTCACCAAGAATATTACACTTAGAAACATCCCACTATCTTGTTATCCTTACATCAATCGTACTATAGACCATGATGATGTCATTCTTAGGTTCATCAAATAGTGACACATGGCTTCCTTTGAACCACTCACCAAACGTCATAAAAATGACTAAGGCAAAGGAACCAAAAGAAAAGCCTAGGGAGATAAATGACTAAGGCAAAAGTATCTTCTAAAAAGCACATGAATTAGTTAAGGTAAGAGCTATGAAGAGACCCATTTACAAGGCATAAGGTAATGTCTAGGCAGATGAATTAAGTTAATGAGGACATTTTGACTTAAGGCAAAAGCCTAAATTTTGACTAAGTTAAATCCTTCATCCCTTTCAAATGTGACTAAGGTAAACAGAGCTAGTTAAACCATTAGTTTGTGCAGAATGGCTTGGCAAAGCTAGAATTTAAGTGTCAAGGCAAAGCATAGAAAGGTTTGAAGACCAAAATAAGAAGTTGATTCAAGCTCATAAGCAAGTTTGAATCTAAAATTGATAAAATAAAAGGCTTCAATGATCAATAGTCTTTCTAAATTAAACCAATATTTTCATTGGTTTAGTCTATTATAGAATATCTAAAGGTAATTAAATCTAGATGAAAAATCCCTTAAAAATACTACTCCAATTGTGAGCCAATTGGTCCATTCCTAGAAGTTCAAATTTCTTAGTAGAAATTCAAAGACCAATTTTGATGAGCCAAAGGACAAGAGGTTTTGATAAAGGAAATGTATAAGGCATAAATATTACGTAAAATTTTAATTTATAACCCTTCTAAAAGGCATTTCTTCATCAAAATAGCCAAAAATGAGATGATAATGTCTTATTATGCATTTATTCTTCCTAACACACACTTAGTCATTTAATTGAAATCCACTCATTTATGGATAAGCTTAGTCTATAATATAAATTACAATAGAATACATGAAGAGACACAAAGCTCATTTCTTAGGTTGATTATCCAAAGTTTTGACTAAGAATGTATATCCACCATTTTATGAATAAAGCCATATAGGCTTAAAAGTTTCTCCCTATTTGACAGATTTCCTCTAGGGAGATCTAAATTCAAGGCCTATTGATGTTTTCAATAACACTCTCTCTAAGAATTTTTAAAGATTTTTTCTTACTTATATTATTCCTTATGAAAGGTTAGATAACTAGATCTAGACTAGCTTAGCATAATCCATATTATGAATGGGTTGACATAACAAGATTCATAAAAGTAACACACCATATATCTTAATATTCTAAAGTATAAGCCACCTAAATCACATGCCTTCATACTTAAATGTGATTTTCACATTGAATCATGTAGACATGAGGTATTACAATAGTTTAAGATACAATACACACAATAACCATAAAATATTAAATTGAAGACATATAGATTAAGGATGCTAACTTGGTCAAGCTTAGTCATGAATATACAAGCATTGACTAGGAATCTATTTTCAATAGGGATCCCTCACAAGGAGGCTTATTAATCTAATATAAAAAATAAATTATATAGTAGTTCTCTAAAGTAATAACCAAAACATTTAGTAGGTAAAATACCTAAGATAATGGATCACACACAACCCACAAACAACCATTAATACATGAATACACAAATTTCAACTAATAATAATTAATCCCTGGCTTCTATCTAGTTATAAAAGTAATAAAACATGAGTGGACTACAATTGAAGGTGAGCTCCTATTTTATCTAAGTGCACTTTGGCCAACAAAAGGTTGGATCACCTCCCAACCATTTTCTATCATCAAACAACTACTCTAGGTACTCCCAAGTAGGAATCCTAGCTCCAAATGTGTTTATATCATGGTGTAAGGTAAGTAAAATAAAAAAGTAGTCAATATGTCTTAGGGTCAAGGATATATCTACTCACAAGGTGACAATCCAAGTATATCTAATTCAAGAGGCTACCAACCTTGAATCTATTTTCAACAAGTAAAATACACAAAATAAAAAACACAAGGATCATAAGAATAGGACCCATCAAGCATACAACCACTAAGATATATTATATAATCAGGAATGAGAGGACTTAGGTAATGCACCATCATGTCCAACATGAGAGACCTACCCCTTCCTCCATCATGAATAATGTGACCTTTCAAGGCATCAAATGTCTTACATGATAAAACCATAATATCTAAGTAAGCATAAATGAAAAATTTATAACTATCATGGAGGAATATCTTAACTCCAAACTCCCACACAAGGGGTAATAACACTATCAATTACCCAAGCATAACCATAAGAAAATAACAAAGAGAAGAAGCCAATTGATTTAATCCTCTTGAACATATTAAATCAATCAAAAATCATACAAAATTCATTTAGTCAAATAAAAGGATATTCTAGTCAATAGTATACCTACCAAATAATCTAGGCCCTTTCTTGGATCTTTTTTAAAGGTTTCTACCAAATAAGACTCTCCCTCTCCATGTTATTTTCTTTGTTTTAATTACTCTTTTAGGTTAACCCAAAAGTCCTTAAATTTGAAGTCTAAATAATTGAACCCTTTTCAAAGAGATATGCCTTCCTAAAATAGGCATTATGTCCTTCTTTCAATCCAATCATAACATAACACATATCTATTTTTTCTTTAGATCAACCAACCACTCTACTCACTAGCCCATGCCTTCATAAATGGATATTCTCTTTGCTTTTTCATAATAGCATATGGTAGATCTAACAGAGTCCTATAGTCACTTCTAAGATAATACACCTCACTATGTAGGTCTCAAGGTAAAGGAAATTTATGGATAAGTCTACAATTCTACTATAAGTCATTTTAAATGTTGGTATTCTTTGTCCCCACGTAGTGAAGATGACAAGCCAAAGGAGTTCAACCAACCCAGTAATGATTACAATCCATTAATACATGAAAAGACTAAAGAAAATGGTCAAATGGCATAAAATGCATTTTATTATGATTAGTTAAGGTTCAAGACAAGATTTGGGTCAAAGATAGGATCACACTTGATGCAACTATGTTTGGCTTAGTCTTTGTTCCTTAATTGGTAATCAACTATACCTACACACTTATTACAACCATGAAATCTAATATCCTAATAGCTAAAACTTTCAATTATAACATGCTAGATCATTTACTTAAACCAACATAATTATCTTACTAATATATTCACAAGGTCATGAAGTGATATTATTATAACACCTAATGCATATGTAATTTTAATTACAGCCTAAGGTAATATTTTAAGCATTACGAAAATGACATTTATCATGTGCATAATCCTCTTACCTTCACAGTCAGCACTACCAAGGAAGTATAACCATTGGTTTAGCATAGTCACATTTATTTATCATTAATTTCCTTACACAAGTTTCCTATCTAGCAATTTTAGTTGATGCTAAAATTGATAATCTAACATTATAGGGATTAGGATCAAACATCTCAATGAAATAATGCATCATTGACATAGTAAAATGATGTAATATTTACTTTATAGTTAGTTGGAGATAAAATTTATATATTTTGGAAGATGCTAATTATAGAAAGGATTACAAATCAATTTAGTCAAGCATTAGTCCATAAATAATGAAACATGCATAAAGAATTAACTAACCAAGACTATCTATTCTTATGGGAATTACAAAAGATAATAAGAAACAAATGAAAGAAAGCAACACCATATTACCTTCCCAAATTGATTCACAATGCCCATGTGGCTCAAAAAAAATTTCTCCCTTAACCAAACATCCTTGTCTTTGTCAATAATGGTGGTAAGGTCCCCCAATTCCTCAAGAACACTCCACAAAATCTAGGCTTTTGATGTGGAATCACTAAACTAGCCTATCAATAAAGCTTTGTATAAATAATTTAGCATTATAAATTTGAAATGTTAAATATTTTAATATATTTAATAATAATAAATTTTCACCAAAATGACTTAGAAATGATGTCCATAGCCTCTCTATTTATAGATTTTTGAGATTGGTCAGGATCAACCTCAACTATCCATCTTGAGATGAAGATGTGTAGTTGAGGATAATCTTAATATTTTGAATTAAATCCATAATTATCTTCAAGACGACCTTGGAATAAGGGGAATTGAATAGGGATGGGAGGCATTAAATAGGCATGGGTGACCCATAATCCTTATATTTTATGCACTTATGGCTTGATGGATGCCACCCCATAGATAATGTCACTAGGTGATGTAGATAATAAGAATCAATTTTTAAAAAGAATTATTTGACAAATCTCATGGAAAATACACTTAATATCTTGATTTAGATTAATTAACCTTAATAAAGGCTAATCAATATTTGTGTAATTATTTGAAAATTGACCCTTAACTAATCAAAATGGTCAGAAAGTCATATTACTGGGTCATAATTTGACTAGAGAGGAATTAGAATGTGATGTTAGATGTGTTGGAACTATATTCCAATTTAGGATGTTGCCAACATCAAATAAAAAAAGCACATGATGTATACCAATGAATTAGAAGAAAAGAGTGATCCAGAACACTAAATGGTGAAATCATCATTTTGACTCGAAATGATTTGATCAAAGTTAGCTAGCCCATAAAATGCATTGCCCTATTTAGGGATAATTTGACCTAAAATGACACTTGTAAATGAAAATTTAAAACCATTTAAGATGTTTTATGGATTTTAGACCTAAAAAAAGCATTTGAGTGCAATTCAAGTAAGATTGACAATCTCAACACAAATGGTGTTAGGAATTGGATGTCTATATTTTGCCCCTATTTGAGAAGGCATATCGAGACATTTAGGTGAAGTAACATATTTTTAAAGAAAAGAGTTGTCAAGAATAAATTGGAATATACCCATGATTCTCCCTCGATAGGACATACTAGGATGAAAGAGAAGGATGGACTCTCGAAAAAAGAGAGAAAGTGAGATAGTAACCCATGGAATAGATCACATCCAAATAAGCTAATGATTGCACACATGATTACTATCAATAATTAAAATATAATTAGATGTATAATAGGCCCTAGAGATGGGGGGGAATGGGAAATATACAATCCATAAATGTAAGGAACACACTTTAAATGTACCCAATTTGAGAGTACAAGCTGCACACTTACAACATTGATCAATCCTAAGACAAGTTGCAAACTAAAATATTACCATCATGGGATTTAATGTGGAGAGCTTAGAATTAGAGGAAAAGAGAGAATGTTCTTTTTCAAGAAGGGAAGCACCACTATAATGGGGTATCTAAAGAGAATATAATAAGAAGTGACCTAGAGGAGTAGATTTGATCATGATAAAATAGGTGTGCCCTAGTAGGGTGAATCTTGATAATTGATAAAGAATAAACAATGATTTTGACCCTATCGATCTTTATTTGATTCAGATGATGGTTCAGATGTTGGGCCCCAACATGTGCAATTGGCAAACAAGAATAGCTCAAATATATAACCCAAAAGATAGGTTAAAGTGAGTGGGCACAAATGAACATGCGATGGTGTAATGGCTTAGAAAGACATATAAAACCAAGCATATGATAATGCATAAAGTGATGAGAGAGATGAAAATAAGAATGGAGATTGTTGAGCTAATCTCAATATAAATTGATCACTACCTACATAGTTCTATGGACTCATGTTCTAACATGAACTTCAGGCCAATGTAGTTCACCCAAGTTTGGGAGAGAGAATGGAATGAAAAATGATGAAAAATGACCAAGAATTGATTAGACTTACAATTTATGAAAAGAGATGCACATCTAAGCATAGAAAAAAAGCCTAAAATTCATGCTACCTAGAAGTCAAAATACACATCATGAGCCTAGATTTTACAAAGTGTCTTTGAGAATCATTCATCAAAGCTGATGTTGATGTTAAGACCTTGAGACCTGAGCACAAATTGCTTGCTATAGAAAAATAAATTAGGCATCATAAGTATGAATAATTTAAAATGACATAAGATTCCAATTTCAGTGAGCTAGTTCAAATGTGAATACCTATAACTAAGGATAATGGTAAAATAATGACCAAAATCAAAGTTACATTGATTTACATTTAAACAAAAAAGCAAAAGACAAAGAGAAAGATAAACATAAATGAACCTAACATGAAATAAAGATATGATCTATCAAGAATTAAGTAGGAATAAATTTTTTTTAAAAACAAATGGCAAGAACATCTTAAGGATATGAGACCAAGATATGAATAATCAAGATACATGTGGACCATCAAGGTATTTTTTAACACAAAAGAAAAAAAGTAAAATCAAACAGTAAAATAAGATAAAGAAACACAAGCCCAAGAATGGAGTAAGAAATAATAAAAAGAGAAAAGGAGAAGAAATTAAAGGAGAGGTGTGAAAACACAAAAAAACACCATGAAAACTCAAATAAACACACAAACAAAAACCAAGAAAACTCAAATAAACACATAAACAAAAACCAAGTTAGTGCAGTTTAAAGACAAATGTTCTTGCATGTATGGTAGAGGTGTTACTTTCCACCACATCATAACAAAGAAAAATGACATGATAATTTTTCCATAATTAAAGAGGAAAAATGACAAAATAAATGGGAGAAGAGAATAAAATGAAGGGGTTGGCTGAGATGACTCTAGATGTATAAGATAAGTGGACACTACCTACATAGTTTTATGGATGCATGTTCCAACATGAAATTCAGGCCAAATGTAGTTCTCCTCAGAAATGAGATAGAAGAAAAATGATGATCAGAACAACATGATTAATGTTATAGAAGAAATAGAAGAGATAAAAAACAAATGAGAATAGTCTGGCAAATAAGAAGCTGATGAGATGAGAAAGAATGATCTTGGAAAATGGCAAGTGTGTGGGACAAGATAAGATGAATTGGAATTCCTATGCTTGAAAAATGGCAAGACCATTCAATCTTACAAGTTTCTCACAAAATGGTGAGAGTGTTAAAACTTAATGGTTTCTCACAAAATGACAAGAGTGTTCAAACTTAATGGTTACTCACAAAATGGCTAGAGCATTCAAACTTAATGGTTGCTCATAAAATGTTGAGAGCGTGGGATGGTAGAATGGGAATGTAAAAATGTATAGAAGCATGAGATAATGTTTTTGTTATTTTGTGGATCATGTTTTGATGTTTTTGGTATTTTCAAAGTATTTATAATGTTTTTGGTGTTTTTGGGATAAAATATGCACAAGGTGGACCCATCTAGTCAAGGAGATGCATGTCCTAAGAGTAGAGGTTCCAATAAGACAACTAAGCTAGTTACAGTGGCCCATGATAAAAAATTAGTGAGAGTGAGGATCTTGGTAAAATAGGAAAGTATAAAAATACTTATATTGAAAAGATGTGGCTGTTCACCTGTCAGAAGTTGTAGAAGATTGTCCTGGCTGAACTGCTTTATAGAACCATTGCTGAATATGTTTATAATGCTTATGAGACATAATCAAGATCATAATTGGTCAAGGGATAAAAAGTTTTCAAGATTATAACATGTCCTATACAAAACAAAGAATATGCCTCTTAAAGAGAGAAATCTAGAATGGGATGAAGAATGTGTTCAGAGTACCAAGAGTTCAAAAGCCTTTACCATCAAGATTCATGAAAAGTGGACCAGGGTAGTATAAAATATGGCTTAGGTAAGATAAAAGGGTGGGATAAAATTATGACAACACAAGTTGCCCCCAAGTCAAGGGTCTTATAGATAATGGTTCAAAGCTATTTATGCATAGAACTTATTAAGGTGTATGATGTTCATGGGCTCTAAAAGTTCTTCACCATTAGGTTTAAATAATTGATATGCTCCCGATCCATAGTTTTCCATGATAATGCATGGTACTAACTAATTAGGTTGAAACTTGCATTTCTTTTTGGGTTTAGCATTCATGTTCTTCTAGTTCTCTTTCAAAACTAAGTCACCAATCTAAAATTATTGAGGGAGAATACATTTTTTGTAGCTTCTTCACAATTATTTTTGATAGGATTTTAAGTTTTCTAGGATAGCCAAATGCTTACCATCAAGAAGTTCTAGTTCCTACAATCGTGAGGTTCTATAGTCTTCATCATCTTCAATGTGATCCAATGATATTCTTAATGATGGGATCTTAATCTCAACCAAGATGATAAATTTAGTTCCAAAAAAAGGGAGTATGGAGTAGCTCCAATTGGGGTGTGATGATTGGTTCTATAAGCCCAGAGGGTAGGAAAGAGTTACAAGTGCCAATTATAGCCAACATCATTGACAATCTTTTTAAAGATGGATAAAATGGTTTTATTTGATTCCTTAGCTTGTTCATTGCCTTGTGGGTTATATGGAGTGGATTTCTTGTGCTTGATCTTAAATTTTTCACAAAGAGCTTTCATATCTTGGTTTATAAAGAATCCACCATTATAAGATATAATACAGGCTAGAATGCCATATCAATAGATGATATAGTAATGAATGAATTTGGCTATTTATTTCCTAATAACATAAGTGAGAGGAATGGCCTCAATCCACTTGGTAAAGTACTATGTTGTGGTTAAAATGTGCCTATGGTCATATGAAGATGTTGGATTATTTTTTCTAATGAGATCAAGACCCCATGTTGAGAATGGCCATGGTATTGTAATTGGCTGCAATGGTAAGGAAGGTGCATGTATCAAGTTGCCTTGCTACTAATAATGAACACATTTCTTTACATAATTATAAGAATTTATCTCCATTTTGGGATAATAATAGCCTATTCTAAGAAGTTTCTTTACTAGGACTACACCATTGGTATGGGCTCCACACATTCCTTCATGAACCTCCTTAAGTGCCAGCTTGGATTCTCCCAAAGATAAACAATGAAGAAGCATTCTATCATAGCCTTTTCAATCAAGCATGTTTCCAAGGAGGATATAATGTGATAGGTGATGAAGGAAAAGTTTTTATTGGTTATTGGAATGTTTGGTAGGAAAGACATGGCTATGGAAATAGTTATAAAAATCTTGGTACCATGGTAGCTTAGGTGAGAGATTAGGATCAATAAAGGTGCATATCCTCTCTAAATCTGATAGAATATGTGCTAGCTAAAGAATATTTTCAATTAGGAATTGATACTCTTTAGCACTATCATTCATTTGAATCATGAAACCAATTATTGCCATGACATTGGTAGACCTGTTGTTGACTCATGGAACTTGCTCAAACTATAGAGATTTAAAATGTCTTTTAAGGTTATCAATAATTTTCTTGTAAGGGACAAAATTATCATCTCTTGTTTGATACTAATCAGTTGTCTAATTTATGATTAGCTATGAATGTCTATAGACATTTAAGATTTGAATATCCTACTATATGGTAAGATGGAGGCCTGCAACTAATGCCTCATATTCAGCCATATTGTTTATATAAAGAAATTGTATATGGAAGGGTTTAGGGATCAAATCCCCTTGTGGCACTATCAACAATATACCAGCTCTAGATCCTTGAGATGTGAAGGATCCATCAAAATAGAATGTCCACTATTTAGGCTCTTATGATGCTTTTTCTATCATCATGATAAAATTATCTAGAAGGTCAAAGTTGAGAGGTTGAGTGGCTGTAATAGGAGCTTCTACAAGTTGATATGCAATAATCTACCATTTGATTGTCTTTTAATTATGTTATTCAATATCAAACTCATTTAGGAGCATAATCCATTTAGCCTTGCCTCCTTGGAGAGCTACTTTTGACAAGAGGAACTTGAGAGGATCTACCTTGGTGATAATAAAAGTTTTGTTATTGAGCATATAATGCCAAAATTTTTGAGTGGTGAACACCATAGCTAACATACCTTCTCAATAGGCATATAATTATGTTCATAGGATACCAATGTGTGACTTAAATAATAAACTACATGTTCCTTACCATGATCATCATGCTGAGCCAAAAGTGTCCCCAATGCATATTTTGTGGCCGATATGTAAAGAAGTAGTGGCTTTCCTTGTATTAGAGGGCATAAGACTAGTGGATTGGCCAAGTATGTTTTAAGCTTTATAAATGCTATTTGATAATATACATCCCAATGAAACATCAACCCTTTATTTAAGAGATGGGTAAATGGGTGGCACTTATCTACGAGTTGAGAAATGAACTTGCATATAGACTAGATCTTGCCTTGTAGACTGTATAACTATTTAAGATTGTTTGGTGGAGTCATTTCCATAATAGCGGTGACCTTCACAAGGTTGAATTCAATCCCTCTTTGTGATATAATGAACCCTATAAATTTTCCTAATGTGCTCCAAAGACACATTTCTTTAGATTCAATTGGACTTTATATGTATAAAGCCTCTCAAATATTCTTTATAGAATGTTAGGGTGTCTAGCTCTTATTCTTTATTTTTCTAGTATATCATCAACATAGTCCTTAATGATGTCATGCATCATGTCATGGAAGATGATAGTCATTTTACATTGATATGTGGCTCCAACATTCTTCAAACTGAATGGCATGACTTGGTAACAGAATGTCCCCCACAAAGTGGTGAATGTGATCTTATGCTGATCTACAAGGGCTATTTTGATTTGATTATAACCAAAAAAATACATCCATTAAGGATATAATCTCGTACCTAGTAGTAGAGTTGACAATCATGTCAATATTAGGTAGAGGAAAATCATCTTTGAGACATGCCTTGTTGATATCATGAAAATCAATATAAACATATATTCCTGGAGTCTTTTTACTTACTAGCACTATGTTAGAAATTCATTCAGAGTATTCCAATGGTCTAATAAAATTGGCTCTAAACAACTCCAAATAAACCTTTACCAAAAGGGTGATATGTGGATGTATCTTTCTTAACTTTTACTTGACTAGTTTAGCGTTAGGGTGAACAACTAGATGATGCACAACTAAATTTAGATCCAAGCCTGGCATGTTCAAATATGCCCATGCAAAGATGTCTATATAATCCCTGAGAATGGATATAATATGTTCCCATTTTACTTTAGTAAGTGAAGCTACAAGATAAACATTTTTGGGATCCTCATGGGTTCTCAAATTCACTTCTATTGTGTTGTCCATAAAGAGTCCATCTTCTAGAATTGTAGGCAATATATGGTCATGATCATTTTATTCTAATATATCTTATTTTTATTCCTCCCAAAGATCTAGATAATATGAAGAATTAGAATCTACATTTTTAAGTAAAGGCCAATTGGCAAAGACCTCTAGAAACTCAAGAGCAAGATGCTAAAAAATTTGATGTTGTTCTGAAGAGATGCTTGTACTAGATATAGAGCTTGGGCTAGATGGACTTTCTACATCCTGATGGGATGAGTAAACTTTCCCACCTGGGAGCACTTGAAATAGGTTTTCACTCAAAGGCTTACCTTTTTCTTTACTTTTTCCCTGATCAACAAGTGCCTCAAAGAGGTTTTCACCTAAAGATATTGATGTTTGTTCTTTATTATGACAAGAAAGTTTGCCTGCTCTCCAAATTAGGTAGAAGGATTCAATGAAAAATTAAAACCCTATTTATGATCACCAATGGGGAACACATCTCATAGGCCCATATGTTCTATAATTGATTCTTCATTTTGAAACTCATTGAGGCATATGACTAATTTTTTCTAATCCCAATCTATGAGTTTAGGATGGTAAAGGCATATGTTATAATGAGGGTTTGCTTCAGGAAGGGAATCACCAAGGGTAAAGATATAATGTCCTACTTTAGGAAGGGAAGCACCACTAGGATGGGTTTTTATTTTAAGATGGGAAGCTATAATAGGTATTATGGCCAATATGGCATTTGAATCAAACAAATCTGAATCAACAAGCTCATCAAAAAGTCTATAATAGGACATTATCACTACTAAGAGTCTCATTACCAGTCACTTAAGAAGAATCACTACCAAATGTTATGAGGTCATTTTTTGGTGGTTTATATCTGAGACCATGATTCTGATTTACAACTCCAGCTAATAAGGGCTCTAAAATTCCTTGCACCTATGGGCTAAGACCTTTCCCTATATAGTCAAGATGATCCATTATCTTGTTAGGGATAGGATACTTTGGATTCTAAAAATAATTCATAAGGCCTTCAAAATATAACTAATCTCCCTTGATAAAAGCCTCTCAATCTTTCTTTGGTGTGATTTCAAGTACAAAAACCATAGGAGGTTTTGGTTGCTTCTTCTTTGGTTGCCAAATCTGATTAGGTCTGTTAGCAGTAAAGGAAATTTTAGTCTTACCAAATGTTTTAGGGGATTTTGGTAATTTTGTAATATAGAGGACAACCTTTAGATGATATGTGGAAATGCCTACATATTTAATAACCACCTACTTGGCTAGTGCTATACAAAATGGATCAGTTGAGGTGGAGGCTAGATCACCAGGGTTTACATAATTAGATGGAGATAGATGAGTCTTGATGGATTTGTTCTTTTTTGCAATGAATTTAGAACTTGGGAAATAGATATAATTTCAAAACTCTACTTTGAGATGTTTTCAATATTGGTATGGGTATTGATCAATATGAATAGTAACCTTGATCCCATCATGGGGAAACTTGAGGCATTGGTGAAGAGTAGATGGAACTACCTGTACTTCATGGATCCAAGGATGACCAAGAAGTATGTTATAAAGAATCTCAATATCCATAATATGAAATAATGTGTGATGAGAAATAGCCCCAACCATGATTGGAAACCAAATTGTACCAAATGACTCCTTTTCGATGTTATCGTAAGTCTTAATTGTAATAGTCTCTAATTGAATGTCTTTATCCATATAACTCAATCATCACACCAATTTAAGAGATATGATGTTCAACCCTAAACCATTATCTATAAGAACCCACTTGATCTTATGATCTTTAATATTTATCTCAATGTATAGTGGGTTATTATGGTTTGGTCCAAGGGTGGACATGTCCTTTTGATCAAACATGATTTTCCAAAATGAAGATAAATGTCTAATTAGGTTATAGAACTGATTAAGGTTTATATCATTAGGCAAAATAGACTCTTGTAAAATTTTGTTGAGGATGGTTCTATGGACATCAAATGTTTGTAAGAGTTTTAATATGGAAATTTGCATAGGGATGTTATATAATTGGTCCATTAGACTATAAGGCCTTTAAATTGTGGATTGAATTAGTTTAGTCTTTGTTAAAATAGTATTCAGTGTTAAATTCATTGGCACAATGTTCTCATTGGGTTTATGGAAAGAATTTGGAAAAGGGCCCTAGATGGTAACTCATGGGCATCTAGTTGTGACTACACAACCTAGAGGTGGCAAGGAGTCATTATAATGTGAAAGACAAGGCAAAGGGCCTTGGATGGTGATTCATGGGTGATTAATGGTATTGTTATAATTTTAGGTCAATGAGGAGCCTCTTAAAAGAATGGTACTATTATTTAGGTTTAGTAACCTATGCAAATGGAGTAGCAACATGATAATGCAAACTTGACATGGTTTTACTAGGGGGAAAGGGTACTGACCCTATAATGATGGGTCTCATGTTGTGAGGAATATGATATCAACCACATGACATCATAGTAATAGTGGCATTGTGGGTTGAAAAAATACATCTTACAGTGTTATTTTAGTCATAAGGCACATTATTATAAGCCACATTATTGGTGTGGGGATCATGATCTCGATTATGCTCATTATAATTTTGACCCTATTGTTGGTTTTGATTCTACCTCTATCCTTGATTATGACCATTGTGATTTTTTCTTGGTGGTGGATCGTGTAAAGGAAAGGGGTCTTTATAGATTCCCATATCCTAATTTATGTCTTGATTTAGAGCCAAATTTATTTCTAGCTCACCATTTTCAATAAAGTCCCCAAAATAATATAACACAATTTAATACAATGATATGCATCATGACCAATAACATGATGAAAGTTACACCATTTGTTCTCTTTGTACCAGTCTAGTTTTGGCTGATCTTGAGGAAATGGACTTAATACTGGCCATATAATTAAGTTAGCTACAATGAGATTTTGTAGTACTGCTTCAATATATTCTCCTAACTTGATAAAGACTCTAAAATTATTATGAAACATCCTTCATAGAGGTTATCTTTGAAAAGTAGGCAGTGGATTTGAGGGAGTTAATTGTACATTTGGAGGAGGTATAATCTATACCATTTATACATGTCTTATTTTTGTCACCCCATTTCCAAGCATTTTTTTATTTTTATGAAATACCTTAGACTTATCTTGCATAACTATCAGAGGAGCCAATGATTTAGTCTAATTAGACACTTGTTCTTATGCAAAGATCTTAACAAGGCCCCTAGTAATAAGATCCTTCTCAATTTGTACTCCTTTGTTAATAATTTCTTCAAATGAGTTAGCATAAACTAACCATAGATTATGTATAACTTTAGGATGCAAATTTTGTGCAAAGATATCAACCAACTATTTGTTAGGTAAATTGTGTTAAAAGTAACCTGCTAATGCTCTCCACCTTTGTAGATACACAAGAAAACTTTTAGCATCATGTTGTTTAGCTTTGCATAAGTAAATAATGATTAATTAATGTTCTATGTTGTATGAGAAATGGTTAACAAACTTTTTTGATAAGTCATTCCAATCCACAACTGATCCCTTGGGTAATTTATGTAGCCAATCAAGAGCTTGCCCCACTAAACTTCATGGAAATAATCATAATAAGTACTCACTATTATAAGAAACCTCTTGACACAAGATGAATAATGCTTGTATGTGTTCAAGTAGATCTCCCTTCCCTTTGTATTTTTCAAATTTTGGTGCCTCAAAGTGAGGTGGAAATGGGTTTTGGAGAATAGATAAGTCAAATGGATATGGGCATATCTCATCAAATTTATACTTTTTGACTTTATTGTTTATCTCCAATCTCTAGATAATTTCCTTTACAGAATTCCATTCTTGTATGTTTGGTACATTTATGGATTGGATAATATGTTGTTGGGGTGGAATGTGCCCCTAGTTTAGTTTCTATTGGGGTGGAATGTGCCCCTAGTTTAGTTGCTATTAGGGTGGAATGTGCCCTTGGTTTGATTACTATTGGGGTGGAATGTGCCCCTAGTTTTATTGCTATTGGGTGGAATGTGCCCTTGGTTTTGTTTCTATTGAGGTAAAATGTGCCCCTGGTTTAATTGCTATTGGGGTGGAATGTGTCCCTAGTTTTATTGCTATTGGGGTGGAATGTGCCCTTAGTTTTGTTACTATTGGGGTGGAATGTGCCCCTAGTTTTATATGGATCTATAGGGAGCGTATACCTTTTAATCCATGATTTGGTTCTAATTTTTTACTTGTGTTGAGAACATAGGCCATTCATTCTTGGATTGTAAAACATTTCCTAAATTTGGTTATTTTGCATTTTGTTGATTTTGGAAATGTCTATGTTTATTTACCAATCTTTGGTTTGTGTGAGGGATTTCCTCAATCTGAATTGAATGTTTGGGTTTCTAAGTTTGTAAAGTTACAAGAGGTTCTTGATGATTAAATAATGTATGTTCCATGTCAAATGGAACATCTTGTAAGGTCTCTTATGACTTTAACTATTCATTTATATTACCTTGATCCACTATGGTAATGTTCTCATCAAATATTTGTTGCATATTATCCATCATATATTTGTTTTATTTTGAAGCCTTATTGTGAATTGAAGTGGCAACTAGGGAGTTAGTTAAGTCTACAATAAGTTGATTTGTATATCATTAACTTATTGTCTTGATCTTAGCTAGAAGATTTGGACTTGTGGGTTTTGTCTCTATTTGTATTTCCTTTCCTTTGTTAGATGAAGAAGGTATGTCTATTTGTGAAAAAGATTTCCCTTGTCATCATTTTTTTCCTTCTCTAACCAAGGTATGTAATTATTCCATATGAAAGTCAGAAGGTAGTCTAGCACTTAATTTTATCAATCTAAGAAGGGCTTCATCTTGACCTTCTTGGTGTTGATATTCATTATAATCATCTTCAAATCCTACTATTATAGGGATATCATAAAAAATAATGGGGTTATCTTGACCATCATAAAATTGCACATCCTCATAACTAAGGCCATAAGAGGCCCCACTATACATGAAACTTTGAGTCATATCTAAAAAGAGCTGCTCTATGTGCTTGACTAACTTTGGACCAATGCTCGATAACCAATTAAAGTATGTTTTGGATCACTTTTAAGCAATAACCAAGGTACCAATGAGACTATAAAGTAGGGTGGTTTGAAACCACACACAATTTAGAAGATTTGGTTCATGAAATTAATCAACCTTTGGTGAATTTTAAATCTTATAGATCTGAAGAGAGTAAGGTAACTCAAATATCCAAGGTGAAAACTAGTACACCAAATCCTAGATCCTTGTGATACACCCACAATATAAAAGCTAGTTTAAACTTCGACAAGTTGACCTTATAAATTTAGAGGAAAGCTATCTAAATTATGAAGAAGACAAAATGAATTAAGCAACTCAAGATGTAAAGACATACATGAATCACTAAGTATAAAGCTAGGACTAAATGGGTAGCACAACATTGTCACATGATTCTAGTAGGATAAAATATGTTCTAAGACCCAAAGCATGAGTGATACATAAGATGACTTGAGTCCACCAAGATGAAAATGTGATTTGAGTCTTAATAAATGACCTTCAATCCAAATAGAAAATTTAACCCAAGTTAAAATGAGCTTAGTGCACCAATGGTGAACCCACTTGGATGCACCAACCCTTAGAACTCAAAAAGGTTCAATTTTAAATGTGGATCATAAATGAAGGATTTAAATAAATTGGGTAAAATTTCTAGACTCAATTGCGGAGCATGACTACACCAAAGTGGATGTCATGAAATAAAGCTTTTGATAACAAATTGAATAAGGAAAAGATGCATTTTTTATTTGGACAACATAACACCTCCCTTGCTCAAGAAAATTGAGGACAATGTGCTTTGGTCAGGTTCATTGAGTTAACAAGTAGTTTTAGAAACAAATAAAGACCAAGTAAGCTAATGACAAAAAAAATGTCTTGAGTCTGAACTGATAAGTTATGGTAAAGTGGAGTCTACTAAACTATCAAGTTTCAAACATTCTAGGGGAATCAATTGCACAATGACTTTCATGCCAGATAATATAAAAGAAAAGCATAGATTTTGGGTTTGTATCACTCAAATTATTGCATAAAGGTCTAGTCCTTTATGCAACCACTAGATCCTATTGTTCACTCAGTGTAGTGCAATGTCTAAGTGCCACTAAGTCCCATGTGCAACTCTAAAAATAGTCAAATGAAGTCAATGCTAGGAGATGAAACCTTGGGTCAAATCTTCCCTAAAGAACTTGTGGGAGGTGATGAAGTCCCCCTCACAAGCCAACTTTCATAAAAATAAAGAAAACATGACAACAGAAAGACTTTAGGGTCATTTTCAAGATCACCCAAACTTTAGCGAGTTTTTGGGGAGTGCTTTAGGTGATATTCTTTCTAAGCCTTGGACTAGGCTACTTGTAATAGAAATGACACTTTTTATTCTAAGGGTTCCCTTTAGGGGAAAAATGGAAGAGCATACATGCAACATTCCACTTTTTTCCAAACAAGATTAATCTAATCAACTATTTCAAACAAGAATGAAAAACTGTGTTCAATTTTAAACCTAAATGAAATGTTTGGTGGTTTTCATTTGAACCATTGGTCTTAGTTATAAACTTTTAAAACATTCACCAAAAACACTTAAATTATTTGTTAATCACCAAAACAAGGTTCTTAATTCTTTCTTATGCATGCAAAGGTGATTTAAACATGTATTAAGCAAATTTTAAACTTGATCTTACAACAAAATTGTTAGCATGTCCTTTAGCTTTGAAGCCCTTTTGAATTGAAATAAGAAACTTTGGAAAAATAGGTCTTAGGTCTATGTTTTTTGAAAAACATAGTGATCGACGTCTGTCAATACCACCAACATTGGTTATGGCCAATCGAGATCTGACCAATGTTGGTTCTACTGATTGACATTGGTTAAGCCAAGTAACTGATGTTGGAATTTTTGTTGATGTCAGTTACTATGTAAAATCATGGTAACCAAAAATGGAAACATAAAGTTATAAAACCAATTTACAAGAGTTTTACAAGCTTAAATAAGTTCTTAATGTTGTAAAAGGACTCTTTTAGGTGTAGGATGCATCTGGTCCCACCAGGTGTGCCAAGATGTAGAGAGGATTATAAAGTAAGTTAGTAAAGAATTAGTCCATAAACAATGAAACATACATAAAGAACTAACTAACCAAGACTATTTATACCTATGGGAATGAAAGAAAGAAACACCATATTACTTTCATAAATGGATTCACCATGCCCATGTGGCTCAAAAACATGTTCTCCCTTGACCAAGCATCCTTATCTTTGTTAATAATGGTGGTAAGTTCCCCCAATGCCTCAATAACACTCCACAAAATCTAGGCTCTTAATGTGGAATCACTAAACTAGCCTATCAATGTAGCTTTGTAGAAATAATTTAGCATTATAACTTTGCAATGTTCAAGCTTTGAAGATATTTAAGCATAATAACTTTGCACCAAAATAGCTTAGAAATGATGTCCATGGCCTCTCTATTTATAGATTTTTGAGATTGGTCAGGATCAACCTCAACCATCCATCTTGAGATGAAGATGTGTAGTTGAGGATAATCCTAATATTTTGAATTAAATCCATAATTATCCTCAAGATGACCTTGGAAGAAGGGGCATTGAAGAGGCATTAACTAGGCATGGGTGATCCATAATCCTGATATTTTATGTACTTATGGCTTGATGGATGCCACCCCATAGATGATGCCACTAAGTGATGCAGATAATAAGAATTTATTTTAAAAAATAAATATTCAACAACTCTCATGGAAAATCCACTTAATCTGTTGATTTGGATTAATTAGCCTTAAGTAAAGTTAATCAATATTTGTGTAATTATTTGAAAATTGACCCTCAACTAATCAAAATGGTCAAAAAGTCATAGTACTAGGTTATAATTTGATTGGAGAGGAATTAGAAGGTGACGCTAGATGCATTGGAACCATATTCTCATTTAGGATGTTATCGACAATAAATAATAAAAGTACATGATGTGTACCAATGAATTATAAGAAAAGAGTGATCTAGAGCACTAAATGGCAAAATCATCATTTTGACTTGAAATGATCTGATCAAAGTTAGCTAGCCCATAAAATGGATTGCCCTATTTAGGGATACTTTGACCTAAAATGTCACTTGTAAATGACAAGTTTGAACCATTTAGGACATTTTATGGATTTTGGACCTAAAATGTGCATTTGAGTGTAATTCAAGTAAGATTGACAATTTCAACACAAATGGTGTTAAGAATTGGATGTCTACACTAATCACCTACTATATTTAGACTAGGGAAAATTATTTTACAATAAATAACATACACAAGATATGAATTCATTTAAAATTTTGATGTGTTGGTGACTTATGTTAGCTATTGACGTATTGAATCATTGATAAAATGACCCTAATTAATGTATTATTTATTCCTATGTATGATCTAGAAATGTCTGTACATCCTCATTTTGATGTCTATAGTAGTAATATTACTAATAAATTTTTTCAAATGCATGATTATATGATTAAATTCATTGATGAAATAAAAAAAATGGGCATAGTTTTTGACAAATATGTTGTTAAACTCTTAGGTTTGATGAGCCATTCTTTGTTAACCCATATAGATCAAGAATTAGTATTAGAATAACATATTGTTGAGTGGAATTCAGAGTTAGATTGACAAATGATTCATGATCAGTAAACTTGAGCATATCATCAATGTGTTTTAGTCAAATATAAATCACATATTCCACTTTTGGATTTATGACTTCCCTCTTTTATTTTTCATAGTGCTCAACCAATGTCAACACTAATTATGGACATTATACTACTATCAAGAAAGATGCAACTTGAGCTAGACCACTATCATGAATTCTTTTCCCCCAGTCTATTTTATGTACTACATTAATTCTATTCCATAAGTATTCCAAGTCTACATGTCCAAGATTTTTATCTATCACCTTATTAATGTTGGAATCAAGGTTAAAAGCAAAAATAAGTCCTTGGAATTGGTACTTCATATCTATATTCTTCTTAGACAAATATTTCTAGAAAGATAGTTTAATTTTTTTATTCAATGTTTTAGATCACACTCCATGAACCATCATGAAGATGAGATAATGAAATGAATTATATTTAAAATCTAGGTCCTTATTAAAGATGTTAGCATTGAAGTACATTGATGTTAGGTAGATGGGAAAAAGAATATTACAGAGGTAAATTAATTAAAAACCTGTTAAGATGGTAAGGGAGCTAAAAATTTGGTTTAATTTTAATGTTATAGTTAATAAACCTAAAAAACTACCCTTAAAGTCTAATAAATTAAGAAAATCCACCTACATTGGTCTCTATCTTCACACGAGTTCACATGATCATCCCTCTCAAAAAATAGGGGTCCTAAAACCCCTTGCCATGAGAGATTTAAGAATTTGTGATGATGATCATATAGAGGATGAGATCAATAATTTAACTAATGTTCTTAAGAATAATGGCTATAGAGGGAAAATAATTTATAGATCCTTCAAATCAACCAAGAATTCTCTTTATAAAACTAGATATAGGGATGACAACCTTAATAAACCTAAAGTTTTCTTCTTGTATGTTAAGGGAAAATATAAAAATAGAATTTTATTAAATACTAAGAATATTCACACTACATTTTTCTCTCACAAATAAATTATAAGGATGGTCAAGTCATCTAAAGATAATTTATAACCAACTCTTTGAAGTAGAGTGTACAAAATTGATTGTTCCTATGAGATATCTTACATTAGAGAAACAAATCACTCCATCAACATGAAGATTAATTAACATGGAACATATATCAATAAAGAAATATGAGTGAAGTCCACTTTAAAAAAAACACTCTTTCAAGACACATCATCATATTTCTACCAAGAATACCAAGGTTATGGATATATAGGACCACTACTCAAATATCTCCTAAGAGAAGCTATTAAAATTTTCAAGTATGATAAGAACCTGTATAGGGATGGAGGTATATAATTAAACCCTCTTTAGAAAACAATAATTAATTTAATAAAAAAATGTTCAATTTTTAATTTTCTTTGCTTTTCCCATAGTTCACAACATGAGGAGTTGCTTGATTACTCATGCATTTTCTAATAACTTTCCTTCTTGTTCCTTTATTCTTCCTTCATATCATTTTATCTCTTTTTAAAAATTATTTTCTTACATCCTTCTCTTTCTATTTTCCTATTCATTAATTTATAATATTATTTTTCTCTTAGCAATATTTTAACATTTTTTGGCAATGTCATAGCCAATATTCAACTTATTACTTCCTTTTACAAATAAACATTATAGCTTTATTAGAATTTAAGGGTAGTTTTTTTAGGTTTAGTAACTACATTAAAATTAAACCAATTTTTTTTCTCCCTTAATTTTGAGCTCCTTTATCTTCTCAATAGGATTTTACTTAATCTACCTCTTTAATATTATTTTTTCCATCTACCTAACATTAATGTACTTCAATACAAAAATATTTAAATAGTAACCTAAGTTTACAATATGATTCATTTCATTCTCTCATCTCGATGATGGTTTAGGGATTGTGATTTGAAACATTGATTAAAAAAGTTTTACACAATTTTTTACAAAAATATTTATCCAATACATTATGGACTATGGAAACACTATCTCTATATTATTATTATTAATTAAAGTCTCTAGTATAGATGATGTATACATATGATGAGGACTCTCTAGGAGAATAATAAA
Organism: Torreya grandis; assembly: GCA_037957365.1. NCBI lineage: Eukaryota > Viridiplantae > Streptophyta > Pinopsida > Cupressales > Taxaceae > Torreya > Torreya grandis. Next base: position 622,619 of record JARHVA010006899.1, read on the forward strand.
TTCCTAAAGTTGGTTTTGGAGTGAAGAGGAATTTGGAGTGAGTCTGACAAGAATTGGAGTTCGATGGTATGCTCGACAAAGAGTGGAGATCTGAAATGTGTCTAACATAGGTCAAAATCCTAATGTCTATTTGATGAGATCCTAGGGTTTGAGAGGTATCTAGATAAGGATCATAATATGATAAGGATCATAATCTGATAAGGATCATAATCTGATACATGTTGGGAAAGGGTTAGGTACCTAAAAGTGGTTTAAGTGGGTCTCATAATTTTCCAAGGGTTTAGGTAAGCCTCAGAATCCTCAACTTATTATAATAGAGCTTGAATCTTAATGAATGCATATGCAAAGTGTTGATTCCAAAAACTATTGTGAAAGGTTATGATTTCATCAACCATATGGACATAATTTTAAATTTAGGCATATCAACATAGTTTTTAAAGAGAAAAAGAAAATTATAAACCCTAATACTATAAGATGGAAAGTTTTTTGGAAAAAAAAATTATTTGAAGTTAACTACAAATGATGATAGAAAGTCTTAGAGAGAAAACCTTAGCTCTTCTTATAATTAGATCACCAATGCACCAAATGAGAAATATGGAATAAGAATGATGAAAAAATGGAAAGTGGGTGCAAGGAATCAGAACATGGAATGAAAATGATGAGAATAATGGTTATAAGGGGAGTCTAAAACATTCATGTGTGAAATATAATTAACTATTTAATGGTGGGGATACAATGTTATTCAAGTATGTTATGTTTTGAGGGGTGTTTGAGAAAGTATTAGGGTATATAGTGTGTCTAGAGTTAGAGTAGGTTATGAAAGTGGTATTGACAAGCCTTGTGTTCCTTGAGTGTTTTTGGAAAACAATAGAAACCTAAGGGATGTTAGACATTGGGTCAAAATGTGATAAGGAAGAAAAATCACTTAGAAAATTTACAAAATATTTCCAACTTCCAAATAGTTTGAGAGATTTTCAAAAGACTTTAGAATTTGAACCCATTAACTCATTGACATAACATTTTTTAACTAAATAGACCAAATTTTTATTATTTACAATCAAAATAACTTGAAAGACTCATAACTTTTGCACATGTTCATTTTGGGTACAACACCATACAAAAAGGGATTTTATTCTATTTGATAATAAACTAATTCATGCATGAATCAATTCTTTCTGAAATGCCTTAGATAATTGAGTTAAATATATTCAAAACTACTAAGTATAAGAAGACTTATTAGGGATCTCAAGTTGTCCAATCTGACTAAGATCTATGATTCAAGCCTCTTTAAATAATAATGATGACATCAACACAAAAAAGTGACTCACATATTAATATCAAAGTATTTGAAGCTAATCTCAATTTGTCCTATCTTATTTTGAATTAAAAGTCAATGCTCAACTTTAAATATTCACATATTAGGACACACAAATAATATTAAGAGTAAAATAAATACATGGCAACATAAAAAATGTGTTGGAGGCTTCCAATGCTAATATTAGAATGTTTGATATTTAAAGGATATAACATCATGAGTAATTTTTAAGATGGGTGATGATGTTAGCAAGAGGAAGTAACTCACACCATTAGATTGAGGTTTCCAACCCTAATCTCATGTTACCTAATCATTAAATCAAATACATTACAAAGTAACAAGAAAGAGCTAATAAAACCTGAGAAATTAACCTTGTGTGAAAAGGATGATTAAAAATAAATTTAGGAAAGCTTATTTATATGGATATAACATTCATAAATACTATACATAAATTCATCTCTCTTATAAAACCAATGGCTGAGAGTAATTACACAAGAACAAGTAAGCCATAGTCTTTAAAGGAGTAGTTGGGTCTCAGATTTTAGAATCATTAGAGTGGCATGGGCAACACTATTTGAACTAGTCAAGTACATAGGTGGATATAATCCCAAATAAAATATTCTATGATATGAAATTAATGGAAGATGTGTGTGCCAAACCAAATCTTGACAAACTAAAACCTAAAATCTACCATATTTATAGAGAAATGATTGAAATATTATAGGGGGTGTGTAAGTTTGAAACTTTTTCTACTTTCATACTTAGTAGTTGAGAATATTTAATTCCTTCCCATTTATTATCTTATATTAATTTTAATGCATCAATATGTGAAAGGAATTAATTCCTTGGATAATCAAAATCCCTACTTCTTTTAATACATGATTTAATCCTTGTCTATCTTCATGTTAAAATTATTTTGAGTCATTTTAATGAAATGAAAAGCTATCTGAGTCCTTTTAATGAAATGAAATATATTTTTGTGATTTTTATTACATTTATGGAAGCTCTCATGGTTCTAATTTGTTTATTTTTTAGCTCTATCTTGATTATTCAATCTAATTCACATACTTAGGTTGGTCCCCACCCCTTAGCTTCATTAAGTTAAACTTTGCTCAATTTATTTTCTTACATAATTATATTACTTTGTGTTTTCATAGATAATGAATCAATTATATTTCTATTTTTCCCTTTCCCAATTTTTTTCTTTTATGTATTAGAGTAGATAAAGATACAACTATCTCTAGAGGTTTATCTACAAGATAGTATCATGCTAATAAATATTCCCATGTTGTGATTGATATGTGGGCAACTTCTATATCAGACATATTAGACCATTAAAATTATGATAAGTAACTATTAATTTACTTGAAACATAAGGCATGAAATGATAATTTTAATGTTAAATATATGAGCATAAATTTGAAACAAAACTTATTTATCTTAGAGAACACAAGAATTATAGTCTATTCTAAAAATTGAATGATTGGGAATCATGAGATAAATTGTGAAAACGTCCTTGGTTTAATTTTTTTATTTCTTGATTTGTATTAAAATTAATGATACGTTATCATTTAATTTATTTTATTATGAATATGATTTTAAGTTGTAAGTTGAAATTTGGTTTGAATATTCTTTGATGAACGTAGAGTAAGTTTGATTTAAATTTTTGGTTGTTAATTCTTAACAACATAGATGAATAAAGTGAATATGCTTAGAAGAGTTTAGGCTTAAATACCAAGTTATACTATATGGATGTAAATTAAATATTATTACTTTGGTTGATGAGGCATGAAGTGATAACTTAATCATTTTGCATTGACTAAGTTAAACATGCTTAGCTAATACAATAATAACCTTATGAGAAATTAGAATTAATGTCATATAGTTATCAAATGGATTGAGAATACTTCAAAAAATAAATTCCAAGAGGCATAAAAAATATTAACATATAACACATTATATAAATGTTAATACGATAAGATATAGACTTAACTCTAGGGTCCATTATTGGACATATGAAATCATGAAAATTATTACTTTAAATTATAAGTTATTACACTATGTTCAATCCAAGGAATAAAAATATCATTTAATAAGAAATAAATAAAGTTTTCATATGATGAATATTGAACAAGATGTTTGCAAAACATGTTAGCTTATTACACAACAATACTTGAATTATACGTGAAACTTGGGAAACCAAAATGGGTCCTTATCTATTTAGAGTCAGTTGAGATCATAAGGAATTATGATTAGGATAATTTTAATGCATTTCCTTAAGTGTTGAAACAAAAAATTGGTGTTACATAAATGTTTGTTGCTACAAATTTTAATTTTTACTTGTAAATATATTAAGTGAACCTTTTTAAAAGGGAAGCACACAATTTTTTTAGGTTGGATTTTTAGATACTTTTGTAATTAAGGTATAATATTTTACATCAAGATAACATATATTGATGTATAAAGGAAAAAATTCATGATTACAGTGTCACACGTATACAAAAAGCTAATTTAAAATAGTGAAATAACATATATAATCAACTAGTTTCTTACATCTCATACACAGGGATAAGGGATAGGATCTTTGTACAACATTGGATTGCATGAGTACTAATTACAAACCTAATAAGTGATCCACCTAATAAATAATTTCCAATTTTATGGTCTTGTAAGATAATTTGATCCAATTAGGATGAACATGAAGGAGAAGTAATTTCAATGGATCTACAGTGGATTAAGACAACCAAAAATATATTTTTAACAATTAGGAGAAAAATAAGCCAATCAAAAATTTTAATCAAAATTTGAGATCATCAAACCATGATCAACCATAGTGACTACTATTAGAATTAACCTAAAAAAATGAATTACCCTACCAAGATCGGGTTTAGATTAACAATATCAAACCAATTTAATCTCGGCTATTTTTTGCACATTCTAAGTTCTTCACAATTTTTTTGGGTTTGATTTGGACTACTTATGGAACTATTTTCAATTATTTTTATCTTCTGAAAACACACATGTAAGTAAAAATTAAAGTATTTCTCCATGGAATCTCATTGTCAAATTTTAAGCATCTTAATCTCTATTTTTACAAATTTTAGATATATTACTATTGCTATATTTTTGTACTTAGTTTAAATTTGTATTATGAACCTATTTATATAGGTTTACCATACTTATGCTATATTGAAACCATTTTTTGAACTTTACCCATAATACATTTTAGATAACCATGTTCTCTTACACCCCTTGAGTTAGACTATTTCTATATTTCATATTGGATTTGATTTGTGTGAAGGGTTTCCAAAACTTTTGCCTTGTTGTGCCATATTATTACTATTTCCCCTTATATGTTCTTATTATTACTCATATTTCCTTGCATCTTCTATTTCCTTATGGTGTTATATAATTTTGTGATTATCATTGATATAATTTATTTATGGATACACTTATTTTTTTCTCCATCATCAGAGCTCATTCCTTTTGTTTATCCTAGGAGATATTTGTACATTACTATTATGTTGTGCCCCTATTTGGGTTATATATTGAGTGTTCTTAGTGTTTTTTTGATAATGGTTTTATTGTTAAATATATTTATCCCTAATTTATTTTCACTTGATTTAAACCCTACCATACTTATGATGACTCATATTTTGGATGTATTAGTTCATGGTGTTATAAAAGATTATATGAATTTCAAGTCTTTCCATAATGATGTATAAGATAATAATTGTGAATATTATGATAGTGAGCATAATATTGATGAATTAGTAGGGAAAATATGTCTTAAACCAAAAATATTATAAAGTTAAAATGAAAATGAAATGAATGTGTTGAGTGTTGGTTGTATTTATCCAAGCCCTCATGATTATAAAACACAAAAAATTGATATGCAAAATCAATTAATAAGGAAAATTGTGTTGATGAAAAATAAAATAAGATAAATAAATTTAGATTTAGAACTCAAAGTATCCAAGACAAAGTTGAGAAATTATATAGAACATAATTTGAATAAAAATGATTATTTTTTTTACTACTATTTTAAATGCCAATCTTGATAATGATATGAATGATCAAAACCATCAAGTAGGTTATGAGAATGTAAATGATGATGATGATTATGATTTTGATGATAAAATGGATTTAAAATATAAGGATGAATTTATTGAAACTATTATATTATATATATTGGTAAATCCTTCTCATTTTACTAAGGTTATGGACCTGATAAAAGAAGTAGCTAGTAAAAATCCTACTTGTGTTTTAAATGGTATTCCTATTATTTCTAGAAATTTCTATCATTATCCTCATGTGATTTCAAATGTTATTAATAATTGTGTGTCTTCACATTTGTTTCCTAGTCAATTATAATTTCCCACTTCCTTCCCTAAATGTATTAGTGTTCATATGTTTGTAGCCAATGAAGAGACTCTTATTTTGATCGATCTACTCCATATTTAAACTATATCAACTTCCAAAATAGTCACTGCAATGGGTGTAATAGGATAGTTATAATGAAAATTTCAACTTTTGTCTCTCAAATCCCTTTAATGTAATGTTAGGTGCATAATTAAATTATTTTATGTTAAGATAGATAAGGAATTAATTCAATCTACTTTGGTGTATCAACTATTTTACCATGTTTCCCTTTTTCCATTTTCCAATAAGTTTTATTTTATCTATTAGAGTAGATATAGAACCAATTATATCTAGAGGTTACTCTAAAAAAATAGTCTCATGCTAGTATATTTAAATGATAGGTGTAAAATTAAGTTACTTTATGTTTACACAGATAAAGATTTAGTCTGATTTACTCTAGTATATCATATATCTTATTGTGTTTCCCCTTTTCAAATTTCCCAACAAGTTTTATTTTATGTATTAGAGTAGATATAGAACCATCTTTTGGGGTTAATTTACAATATTAGTTTTACACTACTAGTGTTTCCCATGTTGTGACTAATATGTGGGAAAATTCTATATCAAACATATCAGACCATTCACTTATGATAAGAAACTATTATTTTACTTAAGACATAAGACATGAGTTTATCATGTTAATGTCAAATTATGAATGACAATTTGAAATAATTTTTGTTTCTATTATCTTGGAGAGTAAAATAATTAAAGTCTATTCTAAAGTTTGAATGATTGTCAATCATGAGATAAATTTTGAAAAAGTCTCTAGTTCATTTTTTATATTAACATTTATGATAAGTTACCATTTAATTTATTTCGTTATGAATATGAATTAAAGTTTTAAATTTAAATATGTTTTGAATATTATTTGATGATATTAGAGTAAGTTTGATTTCAATTCTTGCTTATTTATTTTAAACAACACAAACTAGGGAAGTGAACATGCTTAGAAGAGTTTAGAATTAGAGACTAAATTAACATATTATTACTTTGGTTGATGAGCCATGGAGTGATAACTCAATCATTAAACATTGACTAGGCTAAGCACACTTGGCCAATCAAAATAAGACCTTATGATAAACTAGAAATAATGTCATATACTTGTCAAATGGATTGAAAATGCTTCAACAAAAAAATTCAAGAGGCATACACAATATCAACAATATATTAACATATAAAACATTCTATAAATGCTATTAATATAATAGATAGACTTAAGTCTAGGGTCATTTATTAGACATATGACATCATGACAAGTCTTACTTGGAATTATAAAGAATTGAATTATGATCAATCTATATAATAAAAGTCTAATTTAATAAGAACTTAATAAGGTTTTCATGCAATGAATAGTGAACAATATGTTTAAAAAATGTAGTAGATTGCTACACAATAATACATGACTTATAAGTAAAACACAGGAAACCAATATGGGTTATTCCTTATCTATTTAGTGTTAGTTAGACTAATAAGGAACTGATAATGATGATAATATTAATTCATTGACTTAAGTGTTGACAAATTTTTTGTGTCACATTAATGTTCTAAAATTTTTAATTTTGACTTACAAATACATGCAATGAACCTTTTTTAGAGTGAAATTCAAAAAATATTTTGAGTTGTATTTTCAAGGCATACTTAAATTTAGGGATAATATTTTACATTGATAAAACATATATTTAAGTATAAAGGAACAAATTCATGATTAGTGTAGCACCCATATACTAAAACATGATTCAAAATAGTGAAAGATTGTATAAAATCAACTTGTTACTTGAATCTCATGCATAAGGATAAGGGCTAAGATCTTCATATAAAATTAGATTATTTGATAGACTACATGAGTGCTGATTGACAAATTATCAATGAATAGGGGTCTAATTTATTGATTCCCATAAAAAATAATTCCCCCTTTTATGGTCTTACAAGGTGATTTGAGCTGATTAGGATTATAATGAAGGAAAATCAATTTCAGGAGATCTAAAGTGAATATAGACACCCCAAATGAGGTTACTGATGAGCAATAGCAAATGAAGGCACACAAAAATTTCATCATAATTTGAGATCATAGAACAATGATCGACTATGGTGACAAAAATTAGGATTAACGTACCAAAATTGAGATTAGTTTTCTAAGATCAAGATTAATTTGACAAGATCAATCCATTTTGATTTTGGCTATTTTTTACACTTTCTAAGTTTTTCATCAATTTTTTGGGTTTATTTGGGACTACTTATGAACCTATATTAATTTTTTTAAGATTTCAAAAACACATATGTATTTTAGAATTCAATTATTTCACTATGGAATGTCATTATCAAATTCCAAGCATCCTAATCCCTATTTTCAGACATTTTAGATATGTTACTATTTCTATATTATTGTATTAATTTTAAATTTGTTTATGTGCATGCTTATATAGGTTTACTATAATTTTGTTAAATGAAAACCACATTGTGCACATTACCCATACTAAATTTTTGTGAAACAATCCCTCTTACACCCCTTGGTTTTAATTATTTCTATATTTAATATTTGATTTGATATGTATATAGGGTTTCCTAAACCTTTTTCTTAATGTGAAATATTATTAAGGTTACCCCTTATATGTTTCTAGTGTTACCTACATTGCATTGTGTGATCCATTAATTATAGGGATAGATAATGTTGTGATTATCATTAATATAATTTTTATATATCTACCCTCATTTTTTATCCATCACTAGACCTAGTTCCTTGTGTTTATCCTAGGGTGTCTTCACACATTTCCATTATGTTATGGCCCTTATTAAGGTTATGTCTCGAATGTTCCTAGTGTTTATTTTGATAGGTTGTATTGTTAAATCTATTTATCCCTGATTTATTTACACTTGATTCAATACCTAATGTAATTATGGTGGATCATCCTTTGGATGTATTATTTCATGGTGTTTCAAATGCTAAGTTATATGAATTAATGATTTTTCCATAATTATCAAGAAGATAATAATTATAAATATTATGATATTGAGCATAATATTGATGAAATATGTCTTAAGCCAATAATACAGGAAAATAAAACTGTTGATGAAATATATGTCTTAAGTGTTGGTTATATTTATATAAGCTATTAAGATTACAAAATAATAATTTTTGATATGAAAAAATCAAATACTAAGGAAAATTATGTTGTTGACAAATAAAATAAGCTAGACAAATCTAGGTTTTAGAATTTAATCTAGCCAATACAATGTTGAGAAATCATATAAAATATAATGTGAATGAAAATTATTGTATTGATACTCTTGATTTGAATGCCAATATTGATAATGATATGAATGCTCAAACCCATAAAAAATATTATTATAATGTAAATTATGATGATTACGATTTTGATGCTAAAATATATGAATGAATCTAATGAAACTACCAGAACACACATCATGAAAAATCCTTCTCAATATTTTGAGGTTTGACATGATGAAAGAAGTAGCTAGTAAAAATAATTCTTTTGTTTTAAATGAGATTATTATTATTTATAGTGATTTATATCCTTCTCCTTATATGATTCCAAATGTGCTTAACAATTGTGTGTCTTCACATGTATTTATTACTCAATTATAATTTCCCATTGCTTACCTAAACCTACTAGTATTTCTATGTTTATAACCAATGAGAAATCTCTTCCTTTGATTGATCTAGTCCATATTTCAACTATAAGAACTTAAAAAACACTCACTATAATGGGTGTAATAGGTGAATTACAATGACAAGTTCAAATTTTATCTCTTGGTTCCCTTGAGCCTAATGATAGGTGCATAATTAAATAGCTTATGTTTACATAAATAAGGAAAAAAATTATTTTCTCTAGTGTATCATCTATTTTATTATGTTTCTCTTTTTTCATTTTAATATAAAGTTTAGTTTTAATGTATTAGAGTAAATATAGAAATAATTATCTCTATAAGTTTCTCTATAATATTAGTCTCATGCTAATAGAGCTTCCCATAAGTAAATGATTGTTGCATAATTAACTTTCTTTTTATTTACATAGATAAGGAATTAATCAAAATTTATATGGTGTATCACCTATTTTATTGTGTTTCATTTTCCCATTATTCCAAAATGTTTTATTTTATGTGTTATAGTAGATATAAAACTATTTCTAGAGGTTTCTCCACAAGATTAGTCTCATGCTAGTAAAGCTTCCTATGTTGTGACTAATATGTGGGAAACTTAAATATTAAACATAATAGACCATTAACATAATGATAAGTGACCATTTTTTTAACTGAGACATAAGATATTATTTGATCATGGTAATGTCAAACCTATGAATAAAAATTTGAAATATAACTTTTTATCTTGGATAATAAAATAAATGAAGTCTCTTGTAAATTTGAATGGTTGTCAATCACGAGATAAATTTTGAAAAATTAATTGATTATATTTTTATATTGCATGATTTATATAAGTGATCATTTAAGTTATTTCATTATAAATAACTTTAAATTATAAATTGAAACTATTTTGAATATTATTTAATTGACTTAGAACAAGTTTGATTTCAATTCTTGGTTGCTGATTTTAAACAACATAAACTATGGAAGTGAAAATTCTTAGAAGAGTTTAGAATTAGAGACTAAGTAAGAACATATGGATGTAAATAAAAGATTATTACTTTGGTTGATGAGTCATGGAGTGATAACTCAATCATTAAACACTGACTAGGCTAAGCATGCTTGGACAATAAAAATAAAACCTTACAATAAATTAGAAATAATGTTGTATACTTTTCAAATGGATTGATAATTTTTCAACAAAAAAATGCCAAGAGGAATAAATAATATGAACTGTATATGTGTGTGTGTGTGTGTGTGTGTGTGTGTGTGTGTGTGTGTGTGTGTGTGTGTGTGTGTGTGTGTGTGTGTGTGTGTGTGTGTGTGTGTGTGTGTGTGTGTGTGTGTGTGTGTGTGTGTGTGTGTGTGTGTGTGTGTGTGTGTGTGTGTGTGTGTGTGTGTGTGTGTATGTTAATAATATAAGATATAGAATTAAGTCTAGAGACCATTATTGGACATATGAAATAATGAAAATTATTAATTTTAATTATAAATTATTGAATTATGTTCAATTAAAATAGTAAAAGTCTGATTTAAGAAGAACTTAAAAAGGTTTGCACGTAATGGATAATGAACAAGATGTTTAAAAAGCATAGTATCTTTCTATACAAAAATATATTATAATTAAAACATGTAAAACCAATATGGGTTATTCCTTGTTAGTTAGAGTCATATACACCCATAAGGAACTAATAATGATGATAATATTAATGCATTGCCTTAAGTGTTAACATAAAAAATTGTGTCACATAAATATTTACTTCTGCAAGTTTTAACTTTACTTGTAAATACATGAAGAGAACCTTTTAAAGGTAAATACACAAAATGTTTTAGGTTATATTTTTGGGGAATTTTACAATTTAGGGACAAGATTTTACATTGAGACATCATCTATTTAAATACAAATGAAAAATTTCATGATGAGAGTAACACTTGTATACCAAAATTTGATTTGAAAAAGTGAAAGAGCATATAAAATCAAATAGTTTATTGCATCTCATACATAGGGATATGGGGTGGAATCTTCATACCATCTTGGATTGCATGTTGGATAACATGAAAATTGATTTCTAACTTGTCAAAGAAAAGGGGTTTAATTGAGTGAGGCCCTTCATAAACACTTGCCCTTTTATGGTCTTTTTAGGTGAATTGAGCTAATTAGGATTATAATGAAGGGAATTAAATTTTAGGATATATATAATGAATTAAGACAACCCAAAATAGGTTTTTGACAAGCAAGAGAAAGTGAAGATGCAAAAAAAATTTCATCAAAATTTGAGATCTTTAAACCATGACTGACCATGGTGATAAGGATTAGGATTAGCCTAACAAGATCAATATTAGCTTGTCAAGATCTATATTAGCCTACAATTTAGAAATTGGTTTGGTCTTGGCTATTGTATTCACTTTCTAAGTTTTTCACTAATTTTCTAGGTTTTTCCAATGACTACTTATGGACATGTTTTCACTTGATTTTAGCTTACAAAAACACACATGTAAGTAAAAAATTAATTATTTCTCTATGAAATGTCATTATAAAATTACAAAATATTAATCCCCCCATTTTTTCACACTTCAAATATGTTCCTATTGCTATATTGTTGTATTTAGTTTAAATTGTATTATGTAGATGTTTATATAGGTTTAATGTACTTTTGTTAGCCTGTGATTAAATTGTGCACTTTAATTATACTATATTTTGGTGATCCATGCCCTATTACACACTTTGGGTTAGATTATTTATGTATTTCATATTGGATCTGATTTATACATAGGGTTTCATAAACCCTTACCTTGTTGTGCCATTTTATTAGGGTTATCCCTTAAATGTGCCTAGTGTTATGGGCATTGCCTTGAAAGACCCTTTCCTTCTAGGGTTGGAAAATGTTGTGATGATCATATTTACATAATTTTTATATAGTTACATTCATTTGATTTTAATTTTTATATAGAAACACTCATTTTTTCTTCATCAGTAGCCATAGCTCCTTATGTATATCATAGGGTCTTTTCATACATTTCCATTATGTTTTTCCCTATATTAGGGTTATATATTGAATATTTATTGTGTTTATTTTAAAGGTTGTGTTGTTAAATATATCTATCTCTAATTACTTTACATATGATTAAAACCCTAGTTTACTTATTATGGCTCATCTTTTGGATGTATTATTTCATGATGTTGTAAATGCTTATATGAATTCTAGGCATGTCCATAATGATGCAAAAGATATTATTGTGAATATTATGATACTAGTGAGCATAATATTGATGAAATGTTAGGGAAGCTATGTTTGAAAATAATAAAATTAGAAAATGAAAATGAAAATCAAATAGATGTATTAGGTTTTGGTTGTATCTATATAATCCCTCATGATTATAGAATTCAAAATTTTGACATGAAAAATCAATTACTAAGGATAATTGTGTTGATGATAAATAAAATAATCTAGATAAATTTAGATTTATAACTCAATGTATTCAAGAAATTATTGAGAAATCATATAGAACATAATGTGAATGAAAATGATTGTCTTCATACTCTTGATTTTAATGCCAATGTTTATAATGATATGAATGATTAGACCCATCAAACGTATTATTATAATGTAAATGACAATGATTAGGATTTTGATGCTAAAATGGATGTAAAATATATGGAGGAATCTATTGAAACTATTAGAACACATATCATGGAAAATCCTTCTCATTTTTATTAAGGTTATGGAAATGATGAGGGATGTAGCTCATAAAAATCATGCATGTTTTTTAGATGATATTCATATTATTTTTAGTTATTTCTCTCCTTATCTTTATATGATTCCAAATGTGATTAATGATTCTGTGTCTCCACATGTGTTTTCTAGTCAATTATGATTTTCCACTCACTTACATAAACTATTAGTGTTCTTATGTTTGTAGCCAATGAGGAGCCTCTTCCTTTAATTGATCTAGTTTATACATCAACTATACCAAATTCCAAAATAATAATTATAATGGGTGTAATAGCTGAATTATAATGACAAGTTCAATTTTTGTATCTTGGCTTTCTTAAGCCTAATGCTATGGTTAATTATTTTCCATATTATGAAACGCCATAGCTTATAAAATTTTAAGTTCTCCTATTACACATTGTTTTATCATGTTTAAGATTAACTTATTCAATGGATGCGGGGATCCATGTAATCACCTCACTACCTTATTTTATTCTCTTGGAAGTTATTCTCATCATGCCACATTATTTCTTAAGATATTTACAATAATATTAATAGACTATGTATTTGATTGGTTTCATATCTTTCCCAATAGATTTATACATTAATTTTAATGTTATAATAAGCTTTCTTAGCATGTTTTGTTATGAATAAGGCCACAAAAAATATGTTTTAAGTTATACCATTTATTAAACAAGATATGCATGAGAACATTCATTCTTATATACTTCAGTTCAAAGACAATATGCATTTATTGCTTTACCAAACATCAGATTTGGAAAAACAACACATATTTAATAAAATCATTCTACCAAATCTCAAATAAAAAGTGATTTTCAATTAATATCAATGTTTTAACTAATTTTTTATTGAGATTAAGATACTTTGGGTTGAACTCTTATGCACACATGTGCCTATATTTGAAATATGTACATTATAAAGTTATCTCATTCAAAATAATTCAAGTCTCAATGTTCCAAACAATGACCATGTGTTATAAATGAATAAAAATATAATAGTGGTTAGTAATATATAAAAAATATGAAATAACCCCATGCTTTATCCTAAATAACATAGGTGATTTACTATTTTTTTGATACTTCATGTAAAATTTTGAATATTCTACATGACTACTACATGATTAATTTGTAACCTATTAAAACATGTTATGTAAATTTTTATTGAAAGTATCATATATTTAAAGTCTATAAAAAAATAGACATTTTATTTAAAAAACATAATTATGGACTTTATAAATTATGGTGATATTGAATTTAAAGATACACTAGTTAAAACACCATCTAACAAGTATTAATCTATCAATATGCATGTGATGTCAAAATATACTCCTCAAATCAAAATCAAATGGGTACCTAAGAAAAACATATATTAAGACCAAATATAAACACCAATGATGGTAAAAAAATAATCATTACATAGAATGGATTCAAGGTAAATTAAAACAAACACTACATATTTATGCACGGGAGACACCAATTTTAGTAATTATGACTCACTATATCACTTTATATGTACAATAGTGGAAAGTCATATGATTTCAAGCACATATCCTATGATGATTATTTAGGATTATTTTAAATTATTGATTAGGTTTTATACCATAATTTATGCTTTGATGCTTTACCATCTATTTATGTATAGTATAATGATTCCCCTGATATTATTAAATTATATATTGGACCTACTATGTATACATATGATCATGGATTCACAAGGGAACTAATGGAATTTTGGGGGAGTATTTTTATGAGTTTATTACATTTTTTGGACTATATTTCCTTACATTGACTAGTTATTTTATTTTAATTCATGGTTTTTGTAGTTTTTTTGCACTTGGATTTTTAATTGTTCCCATAGATTTATCATATATTGCACACAAAGGGGCATGATACTCTAAAGCTTACATTGACCATGCCTTCACCATATTTGGGAATATAATTATTATGATTCATTTATTATAGAGAGGAATGATAATCATGCACTTAATTGATTAATACTATCTATAATGAGACATCTATTACTACTGTGCTATCTCATACATAATGAGGCATTATTTACCCTAATTTTAGTTTTACACAAAATAAAGAATAAACTATTGCTATGATTAAATATAATAATATGTCTATAAAATATATTATTAAAGTTTACCTAATTTTATAAGTAATATTAACAAGAAAATAATAATAAATTAAGCTATGAAAATCAAGTACACAAGGATAAGAAATATTCACACTTGATTGTTGTTTTAATATTTTAGAAGTATGGAATTGGAAAGATGAATAGGAAGGATAATTATGTATTATCCTAAAATTTGATTTGACCTTATATAATTTTGGATAGTTTCACACAATGTATGGGTTAGACTTGGATAAATACATGCAAGAGAGTTTCACACACTTGTGTATTTCTTATGTTTTATCAAAACTAACCAATGAAAAGTTCTATAACTTGATTTTTTTTGTCACTACTTAACCTTAAATTTTTTGATATTATTATACTTGTGCTTGCCTTTTTTTTATGAAAAATGTGCCAAATTAACAAATTCCCCTCTTTTAACTAGATTCAATACTCAAACAATAAATGGGTTATGGAGACTAAGCAACCGTATACACATACTATTTTCAAATTTTATCAAATATTGATAGTTTACATTTTATAGGAACCCATCGAGACTCAATCTCTCTAAGTGCACACATTAAAGGGTGCACTAGGAAAGGAGTGGGTAGACCTTGGTTCTTCATAGGATTATTGTCCCTTATTTCCACATTATTACCAATCTAATCAACTCCTAAAAACCATTCCCTAAGCTATTATTCCTCTATTACACACTCCTCTAGTATTTTTCCACTTCCCATCCTTATTTTACTCACCTTAATCCCCTTTTTTTAGTTAGATGTACTAGGTCAACTGGGTTGACCTTGTATAGTTTTGGGTGATTTTCACTTAGAAACTAGTTTAGCCTTTAACCAACCTAGCTCATGACCTAGTGAATAACTATCCAAAATTGTGCTAGGTTGACTGGGTTGACCTTGTTAATTGGGATTTTTGGAAGGGTTTAGGGTCAAATATGCCTATATATATAATATCATTTCATCATTATTTTAATATTCAATAAATAGTTATTATTTGCTTGTGCTTTTTTATAATCTGCTCTTCCACCATTCTACTTGAGGAGTCTTAAATTATGGTTTATACTTAGAGAATATAGTATTATGAATAAGTCTTGGATGTTTTGGCCTTTATTAGTGATCATTACAAACCACAAAAACCTTTTTCAAATCCATTTTGACCAAGGGAGATATTGATTCTTGATAGGTTCATAATTTAGGTAAGTATTCTCTAACTTTACTTTTATCTTTAGTAGATAGAAGTAACATAAGTATTGGCTTTGAATGATTCTACTCTTCATATTCCATGTATTCGGGTCTTACTCAAACATAGCTTAAATAAGGTTATCTTATACATGTTTTAATTATTTACTAACCCCTCATATTGTGACATAAGGCTTTGGTGAGCACTAGATTAGATTTACTTTTATTATTATTATTATTATTATTATTATTATTATTATTATTATTATTATTATTATTATTATTATTATTATTATTATTATTTTAGTGAAATACAAAACACAAGACTCACTTAGGGTTATTGTATGATTGTGCTTGACTGGAGGCTTTAGAAACCTCCCTATCATGGTGTGTTTTGATAAGAAATACCCTAATTAGGTCTAGTGTATCCCCATATTGGTTATGTTCCTGCTTAACAAATGTGTACCCAATCAGAAGTGTATGGTATGATCTATCTTCTTTGATTTAGGATTGATTTATAGACATGATGCATTTCTAATTTCATACAATAACCATTGAAGTGACATTGAAAATTAAATATCTCATACACTAGAATCATACCTATACATAGTTATGTAAGTGTGTGGATGAAATTTATTAGGAAAGGGTTTTAAATATCCACATACCTAGGAGTGATGATTTTACTATATGCAAGTTAAAACATTGTTTTTTCACAATGGGATAAATAAAGACAAAGATAGACAACTTCATCATAAGTGTGTTAAATGTGACTCAATGAAGGTCAAATTTAATTATAATGACTAAAGTAGGTAAATGTTTGGATTTATTGTAGGTCTAAACTTTGATATTATATTATGTTTGATTCTCCCTCTATATATCTATAGATGGTTTAATATAAATTAGACATATAGTGCACTCTAAGACAATATTGGGTGTGATAGAAAATTTTAGTTTGAAAAGAGGTTAGATTAAAGGTGGAGGATAATTGAAGACATGCAAAAAGACCCACAAAGGCTATGGGGTATTTTTTCCAAGTGTCATAAAAGGCACATTTAAAACTAAAATTTGATAGGTGCTAGAACATAGCCAACACTTCACTAGGAGTCACTAGATCCCAATCAAATTCTTGATCAAGAAAGTAGATAAATTTATTTAAGTTTAATCAAGTTTGCTCTAGTTCACCCCATTTTGAAAATATGCCTATACATATGCACATTTATTTAGGTGAGGGATGAATACCTATGCTAAAATTACTCATCTCAAAATACAATGTTAAGATGCCCCATATGTTAGGAATATATTATAGTTGATGTAACACCCCTTATAGTAAGCTTTCCATATTCATCTATTTTAGCATATCTTTTGCATTTGATCCATTTTATAATTTACTTATGTGCATGTTTTGTATGCCTCATGGTATTAGCCATTATGATTAGTGTCTTAAATGTCCCAAAAGAAGGTAGTTTTTGTAGTTGATTTTTAATTATTGAATTTATATGATGATGACTATCTATTCAAACCTTGCATTTTATAGAGTTTCAAACTTGCAACCAAATTTTGTAAACCAAAACTATTTCAATATAGATACTCCTTTTGATGTAAGTGTTTGAAACCATCTAGTGACCTAGAGGATGGGTGACCCTAAAAGGGACCCCATTAGTTTTTCATTTTCTTATAGATAAATAAAATTAAGGCTTAGAACAACACATTTTTCTTGATATGAACTCTTTCCCATAGAGATAGTTTTATACCCTTTTTCATTGAGATAAATCAATTTTGATGAGAGTTATTGTATTTCCATAGTCCATAAATTAAATTACAATGGTTTTTGGGTATAAAACTATGTAAGAGTTTTTCAATCAACATTTTGGTTCACACTCCATGAACCATCATTAGGAAGAGAAAAAATGATAAGTTTGCAGACCATGATATTCCTTTATAAATATGACAATAAAGCTCAGAGATGTCAATGAGTCAAGGGTGGTTGGGGTTGAGAAGATAAAAATAAGTTTAAGAATTGTAATGAAATTAAAGGATTAAATAATTTTTAACATAAAATAAAAATGTAAGCCATAATTTCTTATTTATAAATTGAAATATAAAATTCATACTTGAGACCTAATGTTTTGAGTTTATAATTATATAATTTTAAATAGAATAGATTATAGTTACTAATATTAACATGTATTGTTTATATTTATATTTAAAAACTATGATTCAATTATAAATTATAATTTTTGTATTATTTTTTATAATTTATAATTGAATCATAGTTTGTAAATATAAATATAAACAATACATGTTAATATTATCAACTATAATCTATTCTAATTAAAATGATATAATTATAAACTCAAAGCATTAGGTCTCAAGTATGAATTTTATATTTCAATTTATAAATAAGAAATTATGGTTTACATTTTAGTTTTATTTTTTTAATTATTTATTCCTTTAATTTGATTACAATTATTAAACTTAATTTTATCTTATCAACTCCAACCACCCTTGACTCACTGACATCTCTGAGCTTTATTGTCATATCTATAAAAGAATATCATGGTCTACAAACTTATCATTTTTTCTCTTCCTGATGATGGTTCATGGAGTGTGAACCAAAACATCGATTGAAAAACTCTTACATAGTTTTATACCCAAAAACCATTGCAATTTAAATCAATTTTTGTATTTTTTTTATAATTTATAATTGAATTATAGTTTGTAAATATAAATATAAACAATACATGTTAATATTAGCAACTATAATCTATTCTAATTAAAATGATATAATTATAAACTCAAAACATTAGGTTTCAAGTATGACTTTTATATTTTAATTTATAAATAAGAAATTATGGTTTACAGTTTTGTTTTAATTTTTTAATTATTTATTCCTTTAATTGAATTATAATTATTAAACTTAATTTTATCTTCTCAAATCCAACCACCCTTGAATCACTAGCATATCTGAGCTTTATTGTCATATCTATAAACCAATATCATGGTATACAAACTTATCATTTTTTATATTCCTGATGATGGTTCATGGAGTGTGAATTAAAACATTGATTGAAAAACTCTTACATAGTTTTATACCCAGAAACCATTGTAATTTAAATCAATTTTATTCTAGCAGTTGTGGAGACTTGGACACTCAGAAGCAGGGGAACCCAAAAGAGACCCCCCTTAAATTTTAGTACTCTTCCACATGTAAGAGGTTTGAAGACCTAGAGTTACATGGTTATTGATTAATGAAGATTTTGTCATAGGGAGGCATTTTTAAACCATTTTGATGATTATAGGCTATTGGAAGCCTAGAATGGGTTGATCCCCGAAGATGCCCCCTATTATTTTTGTGTCCTCTACCATTTGAGATTAATTTGAAAACTTAAAACTGATGTTTTCCAAAATTTTCACCTTAAACCCTACTATAACCATTAATGGTTATGGTGTAATTGAAGCTTCTTAAGACCTTTTTAGAAATTATGGGAGAATAAGACCTCTTAAAAGCTTTCCATAAAATTGGGTACTTACAAGATGAACACACACATATTTTTATCATTCTATAAAATTTAAAATAAAAGAAATAATTTAGACCAAAATATTGGAGACTCCATTAATGGTAGTTGTCTAGGGCTGAGGAAGAAGAGCAGGGATGCTTATGGAAAAATCATCCTCCCACAACTCCTTCCTTTCAAAAATCATATTTTTTTAATCCATTGAATGAATTGAAGACATTATGGTCTCTATAAGGATATTTAGGGAATAATTTCCTTTGAATAATCTCATACAAGATTTCCTTGATCTGATGGTGAAGATGGGTTGTTCCATTATTAGGGGGCTTAAATGGGATATTTTAGGCACCTTTTCAGGCGCTATAGAAACTTTATGATATTTTTTAAAGCACTTTACTCTAATCCAAGTCAACTCAAAATTATACTTTATTTTTGACTTAAGTTGAATTGATCCACATGATTGGTGGAAATCACTAAGAACTCTACTTGAACACCATTGTGAGATATAACATTTCATTCTAACTAGTAGTTTTTTGAACCCACCTCTATTTAGTTATGCATCCATTTTAGAAATTAGGGACATGGGGCCTACTAAGACTACTTAGAGAGCTATAGGCTTATTTGAGATCCTATAGGTTGATTATAAAAAGTGGGACCTATTACACCCTAATACACATACCCCATTTTGAAATCTAAATATGGACCCATTATTGATTAAATATCCTAATTCAAGGTCTTATGAAATAAAATTATATGACAAGGAATTTTAAAAGCATAAAGCCATATCAAAGTTTGCAATTTTTTTTGAAGTTTTATGAGAATCAAAGCTATGCTCAAGCCATATTATATGACTCAATTTTCACCTTCAATTTTCATTTATCTTAGTAATTATGTATAGGTTTTATTTATGATTTAACAACTAACCAAACTAATGTGTTATGTTTTCTAATTGGTTCTTTGCTTATTTTTCACCTTGAATAGGTTATTCTATGTTTACATGTTTCTCCAAAACACTTCTGATCACCTCTAATTTTGGCATGCAACATAATTTTGCTAACCTAAACCTCAAGTAAAGAACACAAGTCACTTTAGCAAGTAGATCACATGGATGTTGCAAAGTGTCATCATCCTATTTACCTAGAGTTGACATTAACATATTTCATTAAATGGATTATCCCAATCAAGAGAAGCAGTGGGAGACATCCACATGTCATCATACTACTTACCTAATGGTGACATTAGTATATTCCATTGTATCGATATCCTGATGAAGTAGAGTAGTGAGAGGCATCCACAAGTCATTATCCTACTCACCTGGAGGTGAAGTCAACAAAGTTCCTTGTATAAATATCTTAGGTAATTAGAGTAGTGAGAGTCATCCAAGTATCACCATTTTATTCACCCAAAGGTGATGTCAATAGAGTTCCTTGTATAGATATCCTAGGCAAAAAGAGTAGTAAGAAATATCCACCTATCATCATCCCACTAACCTATATCCAAAAGAACAAAGTATAGTAGGCCATAACTCAAAGTAATAATATGTAGACGCGTGTCCCTCAACCACATAAACATATAACAAAAACATGAATGCTAAAACTAAAAGTGCAAAAAAGAGACATATGTCACATTGTGCTAATTAGGCTCTTTAGAATAGGTAAAGTAAACCACATGGAAATAAAATCCATTTAAATTGGCATTATGAAATTCAAATGGAAAGAATAGAAGGGAATGGAGTGAAATCCATTGTTTCCATTAATTCAAAAGAATTGGTGAATTATTACATTTAGTTCTCAAGGCTAACAATCTAAAAATAATATAATTTAAATTTCCATATCTAATATAATTGCATTGCCTTATAGCTATCAAGTGCACATTGTGAATTTAGAATTATGAATAAAATATTATAAAATATTCACATAACATGCATTTTACACCCATAATTACAATGGTCTCCTCATCATGCTCTCCACCTCTATCTACATATTTAATTGTAGGACTAACTAAGTACATTGACAAAGTGTTTGATTCAATGGCCCTCAACCATGATTTTAAATATTAATCTGCCATATGAGATGAGGTCAAAGAAGTTAAGACATACAAGGCTGATGAACAACTTTCAATTTTCACACAGAGGTATAAGGATGACTTGATGGCACTAAAATTAGTTACTCTCCTATAGAGTAAAAATTTACTCTACGTTGCATTCTATTTTTTAGTCGCGATCTGTGAAATTTTGCCTTCGCATTCTGAGGTCTGAGATGGCAGAGTTTTGAAAATAGAGCACATGCTCTATTTTCCTTTCTATTTCATTTTGTCTAAGTGTTGAAGTCAAGTGGAAGCTGACAAGTGTCATCATTTGAGGCATCTTTTATATGTTCTGTGAGTTGTTCAGAAGGTGCCATGTATCTCATAGTGACTCAATGGAATGTGCCAAGTGTCAACATCTAAAGTTTTATATCAGCATCTATGTTTCATCTCTTTTCAGCAGAAGGTTTTAAAAGCTAAGTATCAAGATCAAGTAGAAAGTGCCAAGTGGCAATCACAAAAGGTCTCAATATTAATTTTCTAAAAGTGATGGAAGCTACCACATACTCTAGCAAAAGAAAGAGGAAGCCACCACCTATTTTAGTCTGAATTATCTTCATCTTTTCTTCGTTGATATAGCAAAGACTGTGGTGGGTCCCAAGTTTTGTTTCTTAAGTGAGCAGAAGCCGCTAGGTGTCATTGTCTGTGTAAATGTGAAATGAGACCCAAATTGTTTCTATGGTATAAATACATGCAGTGGAGACTACCATGTGTCATCTTCTATAGGTTTCTAAAAAGGCAACTACAAGTAATGGAGATCACCACGTAACCCAGGTAAGAGAAGTGGAGATTGTCATGTGTCTTTTAATAAAGAAGTAGAGATTGACACCTGTCCCAGTGTCCCTTTTAAAAGAAATGCCATGAATCTTATTATATTTTAAGCTATTGGAGTTTTGAGAAAGCAAATAGTGATAAGTGTCAAAGGCAGAACATGGTTGAGCAAAGACACAAAAGAGTATAAGTTACGTGAAAAATACCGTATGTCTTTAATAGGTGCTACAGAACATGACAAGTGTCATCCTCTGGTGTTTCCTAAAGTAATAAGAGGAAATTGGCTAAGTGTCACTTGGAATTCAAGAGAAGGGAGCATCCTTAATCTATTTTAGCCAATGAACTGCCAAAAGATGAAGCATTCCAAAATCTATAAGATATCTTCTGTTAGACACAATCACTTAGGGAAGTTTTGATTTGGGCCATCAGATTGGGAAAAAGTAGACAATTCAGAGTGGATCTAAGGCTATAAATAAGGGTGCAAAGATCACCAAAATGAGGATCCATTATCAGAGAAAATTCTAAGAGAGAATTACTGTAACAAGTTTAGACTTTTTAGAGCTGTGGCTAAGTAATATCATTTGCTTTTGTCTCATTTTCTTGAGTTGGAAGGTTTACATAATTGTACATGTTTCTATGCCTCTTATGTGATTGGAAAATTCAAATAAGAAGATTAAACCCTATGCCTTTATTGGTATTATCTGTGTCATTTGCAAAATTACTTTAGACTATAGATTTTTTAGAGCTGAGATTAGGAATGTCATTTGCTTTTGTCTCATTTTCTTGAGTTGGAAGGTTTACATAACTGTACATGTTTCTATGCCTCTTATGTGATTGGAAAATTCAAATAAGAAGATTGAACCCTATGCCTTTGTTGACATTTTTTGTATCTTATCAAAAGAAGTCTATGTTGTGAGCCTCTATTTATATTATTTCAATCTTTTACATTGATCATGCACTTGTTTGCTCTTAAATGTAAATGAATCCTACATATAGTTTCACTGTGCTTAGGATTAAGGTCAAATTACATTCAAGCACATCACCATAATTAGATTTTCTTTCTTACATTATGTTTCTGATTTAAATTCCTATCCCTTTTTTCAAGTATTTACTTGATTTAAAGAAGAGCCAGCTTCTCTAAAATCTAGAGGTTGTTTCAAGATGCAAGTCCCACATCTTGAAACTTCCCATTATTGTTGATTAGAAAAAATCACAATTTTAAATCATCAATAGTTTTTGGCACACCCAGTGGGACCAATTTTGAAGTCTCTTTCAAGATCACATGAACCAAAGAGCTACGAGGAGTCATAGTTGTGGACCAGTAACCAAATAACAATCTGCTACAAATCTAGGTATTCTTTTGCCACCTTTGGTAATGAGTCCAAGAAGAAGAACCAACTAGTTTGTATCAATACCTAGAGTCAATATGGGAGCCCCTATACCCCCAATAAATTATGCAAGCTGGAATACTGGTAGTCCCTTAATTCTCCCAATACCACCAAACACTTGGGACCCTATACCAGTGAATGCCCTAAAAGCTCTACCTAAATTTAGTGGGAAAGACTCTAAAACACCTGAAGAACATCTACATGATGTATCAAATGTCTGTGATATACATGTTGTCACACAACAAAATGTGGCCATAAGATTATTAGCAACTTCTTCTAAAGGGAAAGCTCTAGAATGGTATCAATCTTTGACCCCAAATACCATATCTACATAGGATTAGCTTGGAGATATTTTATTTGAGAGATTTGTAGAGAAGGGCAATAAGTCTTATTTGTTATAGCAATTAATCACCATTCAAAGAGGACCACAAGAAGCCATGATTGACTTCAATTCCAGATTTCAAAAGACTTGGGACAGAATCCCTGTTACAGCTAGACCATTACTAGGTATGGCCATAGTGTTTTATCTTAAGGCTTTGAATTCAGATATATCTATTATGATTCAATCACTTAGAGGACACACTTTTGTAGAGGCTTATGAATATGCAGTCAGAGCTGAGAACAATTTAATAGATGCTGGAAAGTTACCCCTGAGGCCTCCCATGCCCATGTTCCCAAAAATTTCCTTGCCATTACCTCAAGAAGTTCCCAAATCTGTAAGTCTACCAATATCTATGTACACTTACCCTTAACCATCTGCTAAAGAAATTGTCCCCACTCAGTCATCTGAGTTGGATGATATAAAAAATATCCTAAGGACATTTTCTAATGCGCTGATCAATCTAAAAAGATAGGAGAATACTTTCTCTAAGCCTCCATATCAAGGCTATTACTAAGTCGACTAGGGTGACCTAGTACAATATAGGGGTATTTTTTACTTTCTTAGCTTGTTAACCCTATGGCTAACCTATCATCTCACTCAAACCAATATTAGGGTTCTCCAAGACAAACTAACCATCAGCTAGCAAACCAATTGGTTGTAGTCCCCACACCCTCATAGACTATTCCTCCCAATTCAAATAGGGATATTGTTCTAGGGAAAAATAACTATGTAGATAACACTAATGCCTAGTGTTTCCCTTGCAACAATGCTCATGCACCTAGAGATTGTCCTATGGGTAATCTATAACAAAAGGTGGCAGAGTAAAGAAGAATGGATGGTCAGTTTGTGAGTTCTAGTGACAATCGAGCCTACTAGTCTCCTGGTATGTAGAATTCTGTCCTAGTGGCTCAGATGCAAGGGATGTCCTTACAAAAAGAGGAAGAAATAGCCCCAAAATATGCTTTGTTCTCATGGGTTGAAGATGAAGAATCAATATTTTGGAATGAAGCTTCTATTTCCAAGAAACCAGTGGTGTAATCAAACTACTGTACTAGATTAAAGAGAAGAATGCTAGAATAGCCTAAATTTGTAAACAATAAAGCTATAGAGAGTCCTTAATTTCAATATCATCAACATGCATTTGTTAGACAAGAAATGCTTTAGCCAGTGCAAAATCAAGAAGCTCCTAAAAAAGTTCAAAGAAAGACAAGATATCCTAATCTTCCAAGAATTCAAAATTTTGGACCAATGAATGTGGTAGACCAGCTGAAGATGACCCCAACAGAAGTATCAATTTTGGACATGTTAGCTATTCTTGAATAGAGAACATTATTACATGAAGCTCTTAAAAATCAATTAATGCCCAAATATACTGAAGGACATGCTGATAAAAGAAAGCTCAAAGACATAGTTCATCTACATACAATAGTCATAGTGAATAAGGCCTCAGAGTTAAGCAAATCCAAACCAGATTCTTTCTATTCAACTAAGATAGGTGACTGGACTAAGCATAATCAAGAAAAAGAAAATAATTAGTTGTTAGCCATGATGCATAATGACCCATATGAGAATTATAATTCTACTGGTCTGGGAACTTATGTTATTTTTGATGAGGATCATGAAATCCCAAATGTTTTAAGGAAAGAAATGTTGACTAATCAAGGATCCATAAGGGATTCAGAGATCCAGACTTTAAATTTTGATGGAGCCAAAAGTAAGAATGGTGCTAGAGTAGGAATTTGTCTTACTGCTCCAAATGGGGAAAAGATTTTAAGGGCTATCCATTTTCAAATTACTTGTACTAATAATGATGCTAAGTATGAATCTTTAGTACATGGGCTCTTATTAGCCAAGAAAAAGGGAATAAAGAATCTAATAGTAAAAGGAGATTCAAAATTAGTAGTAAAGCAAATTAGAGAAAAGGCAATAACAAAGAATGAAATCCTATAAGCATAGAATTTGGGACTTAATAGAAGATTTTGAAGCTTTTAATATTGAAGTAGTCCTAGGAATCAAAATTTTAAAGCTAATAAGATGGCATAGATTGGTTCACAGTTTGATCCAGAAATTGACCTATTAGTTAACAATAAGTCAGTAAAGGTTATAGTAAGGCCAGCTATTCCTGATAATGATGAGAATTGCCAAGTATTTAATAATGATTCTCAAATACTTTCATTCTTACAACAATTAGGGGAATTTTCTAATCAACTACAACCAAAGATTGAAGAGGCATATGAGGATCAAATTATACAATTAAAGAATAATAAACTTCCCAAAGGTTTAATCACTCTAGAGAGGCTTTTTGATCCTGAAGATGTAAGCCTAGAGAAGAAAAGGTTCCAAGCAAACAAAGTAGATTATTATGAAATAGAAGTGAGTGAAGGGAAAAAATTAAAAGTTGGAAACTCTACAACTCAAGAAGAAAAGGAAAGGTTAATTGAATTATGTAAAAAATATGACAGAGTCATAGCCTAGAACTATGAAGACCTTCATGGATATAATAGAGACATCATTCAACACACAATAGAATTAACTGAAGGATCTAAGCTTGTTAGACAAAAATAGAGACCAGTAAATCCAAGAATTGAGCCTCTAATGGTTGATGAGTTGCAGAAACTTTTAGATTCTAAAATAATTTTTTCAATCAAACACTCAACCTGGGTATCAAATTTGGTACTTGTTAGAAAAAAGAATGGTGATATAAGACTTTGTGTAGATTTCAAAGATCTAAACAAAACATCTTTGAAGGATCACTATCCCTTGCCCTCCATGGAACAAATTCTACAAATTATGGCTGGATCAGAGAGATTTTCTTTGCTAGATGGTTTCTCTGGGTATAATCAGATTTGGTTGGCTAAAGAAGACCAACACAAGACTGCTTTTATTACCAAGTGGGGAACATTTGCATATGCTAAGATGCCATTTGGCCTATCAAATGCTGGAGCCACTTTTTAGAGAGCTATGGATGTTGCATTTGGGGAATTGATAAATAAAATCATCTTGATTTATCTTGATGATCTTACTATTTTTTCAAAGAATGCTGCTAATCATTTTGATCATTTAGAAGCCATGTTTAAAAAATTTAAAGAATTTGGAATATCCTTGAATCTTAAGATTTGCATCTTTGCGGTCTCTCAATGCTAATTATTAGGACACATAGTATCTAAAGAAGGAGTTTCTATAGACCCAAAAAGAGTGGCAGCTATAATGAACTTACCTCTTCTAGTCAATAAGAAGTAAATTCAATCTTTCTTGGGAAAGATTAATTTTGTCAGTCAGTTCATATCTGACTTTGTAGGCTTAGTAAGACCAATAACATTCTTGTTGAAAAAAGACCAAATTTTCAAGTGGACTATGGAAGGAAGTCAAGCCTTTGAAGAGGTCAAGAAAGCTATTTCAACAGCTTTAGTACTTAGAAACCCAAATTTTTCTAAGCCTTTTATAATTTATGTATATGGAGGAGAGCTCAGTATTGCTACTGTTATAACATAGAAGGATGATAAATAAGAGGGAGAGCATCCAATAGCATTTTTATCAAGGACACTTAGGGAATATGAAACTAGATATAACTTTGTGGAAAAACAAGCTTATGCTATGGTAAAAGCTCTCAAAAAGTTTAGGCATATAGTATCAAGAAGTAAAATTATTATACTTGTAGCACATCCAAGTGTCAGAGAATACATCATGGAGGATGAAATTACTAAAAAAAGAGCAAATTAGATAACTAAGATCTTGGAGTATGATGTAGAAGTCAAACCCACTAAATTAGTCATAGGTAGGGGTTTGTGTCAATATATGACTCAAGAGCTTGAAAAGATGATTCCTAAAGAAACAAATTTAGGAACAGAAGAGGAAATTGTATTGAGAATACAAGAAGTTGATTAGGAATCTTGGGTTACAGATAGGATTCATTTTATGAAAAATGGGATTTACCCAAGAGAACTCCCTCAACATAAGAGAAGATACTATAGGATGTAAGGAGTTCATTTTGTTTTAATTGAACAGGTCCTTTTCAGAATAAATTCTGATCGTAAATTGTTAAGATGTGTAGAAAAGGATGAGGCTAAGAAAATACTACATGAAATGCATCATGAAGAATCAGGTGGACATTTTTTTGCAAAGACCACAGCTATAAAGATAAGTGAAGAAGGTTATTTTTGGCCTACTTTATTTACAAATTGTTATTAGTTGGTTAAAAAATGTCAATCTTGTCAGTATTATGTAGGGATGAGAAGGAATGCAACAATGCCTGTTAGTCCTATAATTATAGATGAACCTTTTGCTCAATGGGGTCTTGACTTCATTGGAATGATAAATCTAGTATTTATCATGGGTCACAAATGGATCTTAATAGCCATAGACTATTTTACTAGATGGACTGAGGCAACAGAAAATGTGATCCTAGACTTTCTAGGGAGTATCACTACTCATTTTGGGGCTCCTCACACCATAATTTTAGATAATGCTAAAGCATTTTTATGGTCCAAAGTATTTAATTTTGCATTAAATCATGGAATATATCTAAAAAATTCTTCTAATTATTACCCTTAGGGTAATGGTTTGGCAGAATCAACTAATAAGAACCTAATTAGACTCATCAAAAGAATAGGCGCTGATCATCACAAGGAATGGCATAAAGTGCTTAATTTAGCATTATGGGCTGATAGAATTATGCCTAAACAGGTGATAAAAATGTTCCCATATGAATTGGTATATGGGAAACCTATTGTAATTCCCTTGAGATTGGAGATTCCTACTCTCTAGCTAATCAAATAGATTGAAATTGAAGAAAATGGCCCCATGCAGGTCAGATTAGTAGAACTTCTAGAAGTTCAAGAAAAGAGAAATGCATCATATGATTCATTGATTAAACATAAAAAAATAGTTAAAGATTATTTTGATAAAATGACTTCAAATCCCCATTTTGAAATAGGTTCAGTTGTTTTAAAATGGGATGCAAGAGCTGCCAAACCAGGTCAACACACTAAGTTTGAAGCATTATGGACTGGCCCTTATAGAATTTGGGCATGTATATAGCAAAATTCATTTGAGCTAGAAATGATGGAAGATGAACTTGAAGAGATTCTTGTAAATGGAATTTATTTGAAACATTTTAGTTAAAATTCTATTTTTTAGCAATTTCGAATCATGCGGGAGTTGTAGATTCTTTTTGAGCAGGCCCAAAAGTCCTCAAGGTCACCAGTAATTGTAGAGTAAAAATTTAATCTACGTTTCATTCTATTTTTTAGTCACAATCCACAAAATTTTGCCTTCACATTCTGAGGTCTGAGATGGTAGAGTTTTGAAAATAGAGCGCAGGCTCTATTTTCCTTTCTATTTCATTTTGTCTAAGTGTTGAAGTCAAGCAGAAACTGACAAGTGTAATCATTCGAGGCACCTTTTATATGTTCTATGAGTTGGTCAAAAGGTGCCACATATCTCACAGTGACTCAATATAATGCACCACATGTCAACGTTTGTGGTTTCATATCAACATCCATGTTTCATCTCTTTTCAGTAGAAGGTTTCAAAAGCTAAGTATCAAGATCAGGCAAAAAGTGCCAAGTGGTAGTTGTAGAAGGTCTCAATTTTGCTTTTATAAAAGTGATAGAAGCAACCACATACTCTATAAAAAGAAAGCAAAAGCCACCATGTGTTGTGGTCCAAATTATCTTCATCTTTGCTTTGCTGATATAGCAAAGACTATGGTGGGTCCCAAGTTTTGTTTCTTAAGTGAGCGAAAGTTGCCAAGTGTCACTGTCTATGTAAATGTGAAATGAGACCCAAATTGTTTCTATGGTATAAATACAAGTAGTGGAGACTGCCACATGTCATCTTCCACAGGTTTCTAAAAAGGCAACTACAAGTAGCGATCACCACGTAACCCAAGTAAGAGAAGTAGAGATTGCCATGTGTCTTTTAATAAAGAAGTAGAGATTAACACTTGTCCCAATGTCCCTTTTAAAATAAATGCCATGAATCTTATTATCTTTTAAGCTATTGGAGTTTTGAGAAAGTGGATAGTGACAAGTGTCAAAGGTGAAACATGGTTGAGCAAAGACACAAAAGAGTATAAGTTATGCAAAAAATGCCACGTGTCTTCAATAGGTGCTACGAAAGACGACAAGTGTCATCCTCCAGTGTTTGCTAAAGTAATAAGATGAAATTGGCTAAGTGTCACCTGGCATTCAAGAGAAGGGAACATCCTGCAATCTATTTTAGCCAATGAATTGCCAGTAGATGAAGCATTCCAGAATCTATAAGATATCTTCTATTAAACATGATCAATTAGGGAGAATTTGATTTGAGCCATTATATTGGGAATAATTAGACAATCTAGAGTGGATATGAGGCTATAAATAAGGGTGTATAGATCACCAAAAAGAGGATCCATTATTAGAGAGAATTCTGAGAGAGAATTATTGTAACAAGTTTAGACTTTCTAGAGCTGTGGCTAAGTAATATCATTTGTTTTTGTCTCATTATCTTGAGCTGGAAGGTTTACATAATTGTATGTGTTTTTGCACCTCTTATGTGATTGGATAATTCAAATAAGAAAATTGAACCCTATGCCTTTATTGGTATTATCTGTGTCATTTGCAAAAGTAGTCTAGACTATAAATTTTCTAGAGCTGAGATTAGGAAGTCATTTGCTTTTATCTCATTTTCTTATGTTGGAAGGTTTACATAACTGTACATGTTTTTACGCCTCTTATGTGATTGGAAAATTCAAATAAGAAGATTGAACCCTATGCCTTTGTTGATATTTTCTATATCTTAGCAAAAGAAGTCTATGTTGTGAGCCTCTATTTCTATTGTTTCAATCTTTTACATTGATCATGTACTTGTTTGCTCTTAAATGTAAATGAATCCTACATATAGTCTCAGTATGCTCAGGATTAAGGTCAAATTACATTCAGGTGCATTGCCATAGATTAGATTTTCTTTCTTGCATTGTGTTTTTGATTTAAATTCCTATCCCTTTTTCCCAATATTTACTTGATTTAAAGAAGATCCAGCTTCTCTAAAGTCTAGAGGTTGTTTCAAGATGTAAGTCCCACATCTTGAAACTTCCCATTGTTGTTGATTAGAATCAAGCACAACTTTAAATCATCAACATCTCCATAACACTACAACTAAACTAGAGGTAATGCCCTCCATTGACCTATTGTTTGATTTATTTGTGAAAAGGAAAACCTTTAGAAAAATATTAAATTTCAAACATAATAAGACTCCATTAACATACATAAGTGGAAATGATTTTGAAATATAATATAAGCTCCCTCTACCATAAATTTCCTATAGGTGAGATATGGTTAATTCATGTCCCCTTACAAACAACATCCATACCAAGTTATGATATTGGGATGGAAACCCAAGAAAATTTACAATTCATGGCCCTACTTCTAATATCCCCATTAATGTCTTCAGACTAATGATAAAAATTTCCATGGCCCTACTAAATATAATATATGGTTTCTCAACCATTTCTTATGTTAATAAAATATGGGTCCCGATGCTGGATATTATCCTGACCTCTAATAAAATCATAGCCCTATGAGAGATAATTATCCCTAATTTTACTCTATGAATCATAAATCTAGGAAGCTTACTAGATGATAAATTCTATATGATGTACTGAAATTATGCATTCAACATATGAAAAACCCTAGAAACCATCCAAATAATACCCAAAGAATAGGATTTGTGACGAATTCAATGTCCTCTATGTGCACAAGTTTATAAATAAAATGAAAAGGTTGACAAAGACTTTTTACCCTATGGTATACTAGGCCATATATGAGAAGAACATGCCTAGACTATCAGATTATATAAAGAATATTATTCAAAAAATGCACGACTACTAGATTTATCCTAAGTTCATTATGATTAGGATAGAAGATACCAAGGCACACCCTTTATACTTACCCCAAATTATTATTTAAAAATTTGCTAAGAAGGAGATTACTACTCAATTAGCTGATATTATTGATGTTGATTTAGGAAGGGATAAACAAGAATCCATCCATCCAACCCCTTTCAGTATTGGTCAAATGCAATATATAAGGTTGGGCACCATTTAGACATTAGGACCTAGGAAGAATGTTTGGGAGCATATAAAGAGATATGGAAGAAAGGTGAGAATTAACTATGGACACCAATCCTATAGTCATGATAATGTGTTCATGAATGTAGATGATGACATTGAGGTTGCTATCAAAATTCATAGGTTAAAAATGTCAATGATTGTAGCATAGAGGATCCAATATGATCCTAAAATTACTAAAGAAGATGTTAAGTGGATTAAAAAATAACAATGGGTTTTTAAACTTTTAACGAATCTCCTCCTCACACAAAAACAAACATCAAGGACAAGTTAGCCTATTTGGGGAAGCAAGTATTATAAATATAGTTGAGAATACCCCAAAAAATTTGGTTATTGATACTAATCCTCAACATGAAACTAACATAGAGAGACCTAAAAGTCATAATAAAATAATTGGGCTATTTTCCATGTTACCACTATATACACATAATATTTTCAAACTTTATCAATTACCAATGCTTTCTCTTTTGTAGGAAACCATCAAGTCTCAATCTCTCTAAGTGCACACCTTAAAGGGTGTATCAAGAAAGGGGTGGGCAGACCATTGGTGCTTCACAATATTATTATCCCATATAACACCACTTGTAATCTACACAACCATCTCCTATACACTTGCATAAGCTGTGCCTCCTTTAGTAAACACTCTTCCAAGAAATTCACCACCTTATTTAGGCCCTACCCAAGTTAAAAATCCCTTTTGACATTTATCAAACAAAGTTACCCTAGGCTGACCCTATACTTAAATTATATTTTCACATTATAGGACTTTGTTAGCCTTAGTTGACCTAGTCTGAACCTAACTTTCTTTTATGATTTAATGATATAAGGTCGATTGGGCTGAGTTTTTTGGATAAAATTTAGGAAAGGTTTATGGTTAGATTCAAATATATATACACATACATTTTTATTATTTTTGAGGAAGAGAAGAAGAACATAAAATATTACACATATGCTTATCCACCATTCTACTTGAGGACCATTACTTAGGGTTTCAATACTACACTTGGAGATACAAATCTTATCTTGTGGAGAAGTATTTTAGATCCATAGAGAAGTCATGTATCCTAGAGTTGACCTATCCTTGTTATCTTTACATACAACAACAACATATTGTGAATCACCTTGGATAAGGGAGAGATTGAGGTTTGATGGGTTCACCTTCAAAGGTAAGTATTCATAACTTTGTTCCTCCTTTGTTAAAGTAGATAGATTTGTTTTTGTTAACTTATATGCTTTACCATGCATTGGTATTTTAGATATATTGGCTTAAGTATAGATATTATATTCATGCTTACTTTTATGTTTATTATCCCCACTTTGTGCCAAAAGATTTGGTGAGTACTAGATCATATTTTAGTTTACTTTGTCATTTACTTTGTGAATAATAAAAAATATGACCTAGTTAGGGTTATCACATGGTGTTTCTTGACTAGAGGATTTTGACCCATCTCTAATGATGTTATTATGGTAAGTGACCCCTTGGTTAGGGTTAGCCAAAATTTGGCTAGAATTACCTAGGTTCATAAAAAACTTACTTGCCATGCATTATGATCTTGTTCATAACCCTTTCCATGATTTATGAGGTCTTAAAATGGTCTTTCTAAATTTTTGTTAGCATAATTTGAGATTGATTTGATAAGATTAAGGTAATGTTTTATTTTAGTCTTACACTAGTATAGTAATTATATGGTGTGAATAGGGTTAATAAAATGTTTTCAAAGGTATATATGTTATCACTAAAGTCACCTCACACCTTAATCAGCTTGCATGAGTATTTTATGCTTGTTTGAATAGGTTCAGGTTGATTTGTAAACTTTAAGGTAAGTGAAATTGAAGGAAAAAGTGTATATAACCAAATAATATGTGTGAAAAAGCCAACCAAGATGGAATAACCATAAATAATACTTGTCCAAGATTATAAATTATTTATATAACTTTCATACATGTCAAGAATGTCAGATCAGGTCAATTTTATAGGTCCAACATCCAAATGAAAATAAATCACTCCAAAAAGGGTAGTTATAGGTACTTGTACAAAATTTGAGGATACAATTTTAGTTAAAAACATATTAAAAGTGTATATTCACATTCTCCAAGACATACATGCATATTAATCTTTTATAGGCCTTAAAATTCCAAAGTTTACTTTAGAAACTCCAACCTCTTAACAAACTAGCAAAGGGAAAATTCATATGCTTAGTATAGAATAAGAGGAGAGAGATTCATGGTATGAGATTAAGGGTATAGTTTGGGGGAATAATGGCCTTTAATTTTATGTAATTTTTTATTATATTGGTGTATCCATCTTTATGAACAATCATTAAGACCAACATATGGTCTTAAACCCCACTTAAATCCCACAAGATTAGTTTTGTGTAATTTTCATGTAATTTATAAATAGTTTGAGAATGGTATGAATTTTTTAAGGTATGTATGGATATTTAAAACATTTTCACACACTCATCCATAAGATTCAAATGTGTTAATGATAATTATTTAAGAAAATATTCTATGTGAGATAAGTTTAAGGGTTGTATTAGAAGTTTTGCAAGTTTCTATAGGTTTCATGTATACATGTAGTTTTAAAATTTCCTTAAAAATATATAATATCCCCTCCATAATATGAAATGGTCATCCATGAAAATATTTATACCTTATAGGTCTCATTCCCTTCACAAGCTCATTAACTTTCATGATTGTAGGGTTCAAAGATCAGGGTTATGGCCTCATGATAAGTCTCTGAAGATGAGGTGTTTGAAAACAAGTTTAAAAATAATAATGAAATAATATAAAGTAATAATACCTTTACAAGTTTAAATTAATGAGACAAATATAAAATAAATCAAGATAATCCTTATACAAGGCTTAATACATGAAAAATGCAAACTTATAGGTCTGTAGACCTGTAGGTCTGCATTTCATGATAAATGTATTGAAATGTGTATCAAAATTTTGGATTTTGAAGGCCTGAAATAATTAAGGAAATTTAATTTTTCTAAATTTGGAGAGGATTAGGACTAGTGAAGAAGTGTGGATTTAAAACTAATGCTCAAGACACCTCAAAGACACCTGCAGGCCTATCATGGGCATAATAGAAAAAGAGACTATTTTGTGTGTTGGACGGAGAACCTAGAAGGTCATAGAGATAAAATATTATTTTAATAAGGTATAAAACCTAAATGGAATCATTAGGGTCTAATCTGATAAATCTCAACCTAATGAGTCTTGCTACCAAGAAGCATGATAATCACCCACAAACCACAGTGAATATTAAAGGTCTATTTTCAATTTATTAAGAGAATGTGCAATTCTTGTATGAAAATTGAGTATTAAAAAGTAATAAGGTGATATTATTGGTATTGGATGAATATATATAATATGTTTGACTATTTTGGAGTGGGTAATACAAAACAAACAAAGGACTCTTGAAAGTTTAGTCAAGAAAAATAGTGATGACACCTATAGGCCTACCTAGTGTTGATGGTGAGGTACCTAAATTGTTATGAAAGACAAATGTATAGGAAAATAATAAAAATATATGAAAATAAATTTATAATGACATAATAAACTCCATATAATATTTGATGTCAATGAAAACAATGATAAGTTTTGAAAAATCTACCTATGCCTGGTAATCCCTAAACATGCATACACAAGCTTGTGTGATTGGATGAGGGTGAAATGAGAAAATAATTACCTGAGAAGGTATTTATAAATTTAATGAGACATTATATGAATTTTTAGACCCCTTAAATAGATAAGACATAGTTTAAACATAGACACTAGCGTTACTAGTATTGGTTTGTTAAAAAACCCTAAGTATGAGCTAATGGTGGTCATAGTAGGTTTATGGAGATAAATGATTAGAAATACTATTTAAATAGGTCAAGGTTGATGATATATAACTCACTGAGGTATTTGAGACGAAAAATAATTACTGTTGACACATTTCACTCATGAATCTCTCTCTTGGACTCACTAAATGTATTTAATTTTAGTCTTGCACTAGTCTAGTCCTTAGATGGTGTGAAGAGAGTTGGTAAAATGTTTTCAAAGGTTTATAGGTTATAAATAAAGTAAACTTACCCAATAATCACCTTACATGAGTATTTTATGATTGTTTAAAAAGGTTAAGGTTGATTTTTAAACTTTAATGTAAGTGAAATTGAAGGTAAACGTGTATATAACAAAATCCTACATGTGAAAAAGCCAACCAAGATAGAATAAAAATAAATCACACTTGTAAAATATTATAAAAGGAGTTATATAACTTTCATACATGTCAATAATGTTAGACCAGGGTATTTTTATAGGTCTAATGTCCAAATGAAATCAAATCACTCCAAAAAGGTCAATTGTATGGACTTGCATAGACTTGGAGGAGCCACTTTCACTTGAAAATGTATTTATAGTGTCTATTCATATTATAAAAGACATATACATGCATATAAAACTTTTAAATGTCTTAAAATTCTAATGTTTTCTTTGTAAACTCCATTAGCCTCTTGGCAGATTAACAAAGGTAAAATCCATATGCTCAGTACGAACAAAGGAGACTGAGTCATGGTTTGATATTTTTGGAAGATGGAGGGGGAATAATGAAATTTAGTTTTGTGGAATTTTTTCTCATATTGGTCTTCCATCTTTATGAACAATCGCTAATACTATTAAATGGTCTTAAACCTCACATAAACCCCACAAGCTCAGTTTTGTACAATTTTCATGTAATTTAGAGCTATTTTAAGCATGGTATGCATTGTTTTAGGTCTGTATGGATATGTATAACCATTTATAACAATCATCCATCAGGTTCACATATGTGAATAATCAATTTTCAAGAAAATTTTCCATGTGAGACAAGTTGCAAGGTTGCATTTGAAGTTTTGGATGTTTTTGTAGGTTTCATGCATACATGTGGTTGTCAAAAATAATTAATAATATGTAATGTTCCATCCATAATATCACATGGTCATCCATGAACATATTTATACCTTACCGGTCTAATTCCCTTCACAAGCTCATTCACTTTCATGGTTGTAGGCTTTAAAGAGCAAGGTTATGGCCTCATGATAAGTCTCTAAAGACAAAGTGTTTGAAAGAAAGTTTTAACATAATGATGAAATCCTATAAATTCCTAATACCCTTCCAAGTCCAAATTAAGGATCTAAATAACTAATAAGATCAATATAAGCCTAATAAAAGGCCTAAGACATGAAAAATGTAGACCTATAGGTCTATAGACCTATAAGTATGCATTTCATGATAAATGTATTGAAATGTGTATAAAAATTTGGATTTTGAAGGCCTAAAATAATGAAGGAAATTTAGTGTTTATAAATTTTGATAGGATCAATAAAAATGAAGAAGTTTGGCTTCAAAAACAATTCTCAAGACACTTTAAAGACACCTACAACTTTATCATGGGCATAATAGAAAAAGAGACTATTTTATGTGTTAAATGGAGAACCTAGAAGGTCACAGAGGTTAAAGAGAATTTTAATAAGGCATAAAACCTTAATATAATTATAAATGTCTAAATTAATTTGATAAATCTCAACCTAATGAGTCTTGTAGCCAAGTAAGCCTGATAATCACCCATAAACCACATTGAAGACCTATAGGTCTGTTTTCAATTTATGAAGAGAATGTGCAATTATTGTATAAAAATTGAGTATTAAAAAGTCATAAGGTGATATGATGGGTAATATATGAATATATAGAAGAGTTTTTCATTTTTGGGAGTGGGAAAAACCATACAAACAAAGGACTATTGAGAGTTCAGTCAAGAAAAATAGTGATGACACCTACAGGACTACCCAGTCTTGATGGCGAGGTGCCTGCATTGTTTTTAAATATAAAGTTATGTGAAAAGAAATAAAACATATTAAAATATATTTATAATGATAAAATTAACTCCATATAATCTTCATGTTCAATGAAAATAATGATAAGTTTTGAGAAATATATCTATGCCTAGTAATCCTGAACATGCATACACAGGCTTATGTGATTTTATGATGAAAGTTTGTTTAGATGAGGTTAAAATGAGAACATATATAAATGAGAATGTATTGATAACTTCCATGATACATTTTATGAAGTTTCAAACCCCTTAAATAGAGAAGAGATAGTTCAAACATAGACACTAGGGTCACTTGCATTAATTTGCTAGAGAACCCTAGGCATGAACTAATGGTGGTTATAGTAGGTTGTGGAGATAAATGATAGGAAATAATATATAAATAGGACAATGTAGATGATGCAAACCTCATCAGGTATTTGAGACCAAAACTAAATACTGTTGACTCTTTTCACTCATGAATCTCTCTCTTGACCTCACTAAATGCATTCTTTCTAACCTGAGAGGCACTTTATCAAGCTTAGAATAGTATAAAATTTTTATATGGGAGACCAAGATATTTGGGGATGTTATGGGAACTTTTACACTTTTTATTTGTGGGATTTTTTCATTGGTTAAGGTTCTAAGTTTCATGAATCATTTTTAAGATGATCAACATGTTTTTGGCTACCCAAAGGACTAAAAGTGACCCAATAGAGAGAATTGTCTTCCCAAGTGCTTAAGATGAACTATATTGACCTTGAAACAAATTTTAAATCATTCCCCACTCTAGGAATAGTATCACCATGACACTTTCCTATACCTATAACTATATAGACTCATTAAATATTATGTTTTTATGAGTTTCTAGGCTCAAAATAGGGTATTTGACCTCATGGGTAGATGAAAATAATTGGAGAGGATGGATTGAGGTGACTTATATCCATTAAATTACAAAAATACATAAATATAGTCCTAGAAGTTCTCAAACAAGTCTGATTCTTGAACGTAATACAAAAGAGCTTGTGAAAGACTAAGTTTTTTGGCCATTTCTTGGTTTGCCTACCTACACAAAATTTTAGAAGCCCAAATTTGACATGGAATATGTTAATGGGGTAGGAAAATTTAATCAAACATTTATTTTTGGTTTCACACATGTGGGAGAAGATTTGAGCCAAAACTCAGTTTTAGGCCTAGAGGCCTAATTGGAGAGAGAAAAGGAGTGAATAAGTATACTTACACTTGCTTTCAAGTCATGAAATTTGGCATGGATCTATAAGGGAAGAATGGGTAATAAAATAAATTATTATTTTTATAAGATAATTTATACACTATCCTACATAAGGATCATTGTGTGTTTTCAAGGGTATAAGGAATTTAAGGCTAGTGAGAGCTTAAGGTGCAAAATGAGGTCTTGGTGAGTGTTTGATAAATAAAAATGATATGTTTCAAATTTTATATGACATGGAGACTCCTATAATGGAGAGAGAGTGTACTCATAAAGAAAAAATTAGTATTTGATCCATTTGGGCAAAAATAGGTGTAGTAAGACAAATTAGGCTTCAAGAAACCTAAGAAGTGTAATCAATATTATAACATCAGTGTGCAATATTCCTAAACTGATGTAAGGTGTTAGAGAGTAGATAAAGATCAAATAAACTTGATTTTATGATGAAAAAGACCACTTATCACCTCACAAGCCAATAGAAGGGTGGTTTTCAATAAGAAGATCAAGGTGTCAAGAAAATATGAAGACTCCTATGCCATTTTGAAGGTAAACCATCATCAAGAAAGAAAAAAATGTATTTTAAGGTTTTATATACTTTTATCCAACTCTTTTCTTGATTGTAACTCTCAATTGACACTTATAATGGCTCACTTCTACACCCCTATCTCTTTTACCCTCATTTCTATATAATATCAACCTTGATTGGATTTGTATTCATCCTCCACCTGGGTATGGAAAAGCCTTTCCCATTTGTATGCCTTTGATCAATGTTAAACAACTATTTTTACTTCCTCATATGACTATTCTTTATGTGTGTATATGAATAGTTGATCTTGTCAAGTAATTTAACTTGTATTCCTTAGCATGTTGTCCTTTTCTAACACCTAGATAAAATTTGAAAGCTTCTTTTATAGGTCATGTGAAGTGTGTAAGTGTGGTGCAAGGGTTGAGTGAGATTTTATATTGACTAGTGTCCTCTAAGACCTCTTGATTAGTTCTCCTAGACTAATCATAGATCACTACCTTCACATTTAAACACTTATGTGAGATATTTAGATTAGGAGTAGTGTATGTAAGTTTAGTTTTCTTGGTCTATAAGTGCACATGTAACTAGTTGGTAGAGATCAACTATTTAGTGTATCCACCCTGTATTTGTTTTCATGTTATCCTTATCTCTTTTCCTTTGCATGACATTTAGTAGTAGATCCTAATTGATACATCAAGGGGAGATAGCCCTATAACCTAGTGGTTTGATCCACTTAAATGTCACCCATAACCTAAGGTCAATCCCATTGCATAACTCAAGTTGAAAGGGCTTAAATCACCCTCTCAAGGGTGCAAATTTGAGCTATACTAGTTCTGGCATGCCTAGTGGGACTATATTTCAATCAATTAAAGATTTTTTGGTGTTTCTCTTCAATGCAACATCCTTTAGAGGTAGTTCAACAAACATCAATGGTTACTCCAAATGCATTCAATTAGTTATAGTAGCCTAGGTACCATTTTAATCAAGTGTTATTTCATTTATACCTTTATCACAAGGTTTTATGGATGGGTTTGATGTTGATTTTTGTTTTACATAAGTCTAAGAGATATATCAAACTCATATTCATCCTTGTTAGTAGTTTGTTGACCCTTATCAGTCATATGTTTAACTTTATCAGCCTTTTTATCAATAGTATTACCATCCTTTGCCTCAATATTCATACCAAGATAATCCACCTCTTTGGTAGAGCTTTCATTCCTCTAATCAGCCTTCTCAAGACCATGTTACCCCTAGTCAACATAGACACATTTCAAATCAGTCCATATTAAGTTTAAAGCAAACCCTTTTGGGTTATGAAAGGTATATGATAGGGCTTAACACACAAAGGGAGTATGGTCAAAATTTTCCAAGTTATCTCATGCATAATGTGAGAGACTCATTATAGCTGATAAAGAGAGAATGTTCACCTATTAAGAGATAAAATTGGCAAAGGTTCACAAGTGATATGATGGACATAAGTGGATTAATTCAAGGCATAGAGGATGAGTTAAGAGTTCATGAATGATAATAGGTTCAATGCTATCAACCCCATGTGCCTTCATGTATACCACCTTAGCCCTATTATATGCCACCCATTATCCCTCAAAAGACCATTTAAAGTGAGATTCAAAGTGTTCAATCTTTTTCACATACCCCTAATGCTTTCCCATCATGTAAATCAATCCAAGATAACATCCAAAAGAAGAAAGAGGTTGTTGTTGAGTAGCTTATTTTTGATAATCAAGACAAATTATAATTGGATAGCTTGATTTCTACTTGGAGGGAATCTAATGAATCCATATTGGCACAAAACTCCACTCCTCTTCCTCAAGAACCTCTCAATAAGTCTTTTAATATTCCAAGTTGGAATCAAGTGGTGAATCATGGGATAAACAAATTGGAAAAATCATAAATTGGGGAGTTGATATCAAGGAAGAATCTAAAATGATTCAAGACCCTCCCATCCCTCCTCAAGATACTAAATCCTTCCCATATTGGAATTCCATTAAAGAAGGAATCCAAAGTAAACAAGAGATCCTTGTTGAGAAGATTGAAAAACCTAAGAATTTTCCATCTTAGAAATCCATTCAAGAGAAAATTCAAATGAATGATGAAGATATTGTTGAGAAAGTTGAAATAAAACACATTATAAAGATGGAGGAATTCATTAGTGAATTAAGGGAAGAGAGGAACAAGCACATTGATCATGAGAAATCAAGATTGGTTTGTGAAGATGAATAGCCTCTTCTTGAATAAAGAAGTCTAGTTGTAGCTGTAGATCACTCCAAAGAAGCTCATGAGGAGGGTAATTCAAGTGTGAAAGAATAGGATATCTTCATTGAAACACCACTTAGTGAAGAAAGATGTAAATCAACCTTTGAAGTCGAAGGTAGCCTTGATGAGGTACAAGTTTATCAAGTGATAGTAGACTTTGAGAAAGATGGTTTTTCTCAATATAAACAAGTTGATCAAGTTGTTACAATAAAATAAGAATATTATAAGGATAAATTATAGGAGTTAAAAGGTTTTTTTGAGCCCCAAAATAATGATAAAAAGGTATATCTTCTAATTCCTTCTCAAATTGTGTTGTGACTACTTCTATAACAACCCCTATCAAGCTTGATGAAGGTCTAAGTGAACTAGAACTAGGTGAAGATCAATTAAAGAAATTGTTTGAGGTAATAAGATAAAGATACACTCTTATAGAGACATGTCATGGTCTAATTTAGATTTAAGAAGGTAGTTTTTTCAAGTAAGGAACCAAGCAAGAAGAATGTAACTCTCCAACCTTGCTATTTCAAGAGGTTATTCCATTTGAAGATGACTTATTTGATGTTATTAAACAATGTTATCAACCCATCATTCCATTTGAAGGTGCTTATTCATTCTTGGAAAAGGAAAATTAACTTAATTTGTCTCAAACTCTTAATAAGCAAGATACATTTATCCTTGAAGCCAACACTACAAGTATGCCAAGAGATCCATCTAAGATTATTCATATTGATAAAGAGAAGCCTATGAATGAGACAAAAATTTGATTGTTTGTGCTAAGAAAATATTTTTTTAATGAGTATGATTTGGTACTTGACTCACATAGTTAGCCTATGTACACAAAAATGAATCAAGAAGGTCCAATTTCTAGTCAAATAGGCCATGACCATGCTAACATCTCCAAATGCAAGAAGAAGCCTCCACTCCAGGAGCCATGATGATTAGAATTTAATAAAAATATGACATTATGATTCCATGGTGTCATGATGATCTCAATATCTTCCCATTTGATCATAGAGGAAGAAGAAAAATTGAGGTTAGTTATGCATATTTATTGTGTTCCCTAAGTGCTTATGAGCACAAGTGTGTTTGTTTTATTTTGTTTTATATATTTTATTTGAGTGTTATGTGTTTATAGGTAATTTAAACTATCTTGTATTATGTCAAAGTCATTTCAGGTCTAAGTTTGAAAAGTAGATGACTCCATTTCCCAATGGATGGAGTAGGCAACCCGTCTATATGCTTAGCAAGTAAGCATCACCAAAAGACTACCAAAGATGTTATCCAAATTTGGTATACCATTACCTAGGTTCACCAAAACCTTAATTGTCATGCCTTAAAACCTTGTTAATAAACTTTTACATGATTTATGAGGTCTTAAAATGTTTTTTCTAAAGTCTTATTAGCATAATTTAAGATTAATTTGACAAGATTAAGGTAATGCTTTATTTTAGTTTTGTACTAGTATAGTCATTACATGGTGTGAAAAGGGTTGGTAAAATGTTTAAAAAGGTTTATAGGTTATCAGTAAAGTAACCTTACCCATTAATGACTTTTCATGAGTATTTTATGCTTGTTTGAAAAGGTTAAGGTTGATTTGTAAATTTTAATGTAAGTGAAATTGAAGGACAAAGTGTATATAACCAAATCCTACATGTGCCAAATCCAACCAAGATGGAATAAACATAAATAAAACTTGTAAAAGATTATAAATGAGTTATATAACTTTCATACATGTTAGGCATGTTAGATCGGGTCAATTTTATAGGTCCAACATCCAAATAAAATAAAATCACTCTAAAAAGGGTAGTTAAAGGTACTTGTATGATCTTGGAGGAGCCACTTTTAGTTGAAAATGTATTAAAAGTGTTTATTAACATATAAAAAATATATAAATGAATATAAAACTTTTATATGTCTTAAAAGTCCAAATTTTTCTTCAAGAACTCCATCGGCCTCTTGGTAGACTAACAAAGGGCAAATTCATATGCTCAGTACAGATATAGAAGAGAGAATCATGGTTTGAAATTGTGGGAAGAGGAAGGGGGCCTAATGGAATTTATTTTTTTGGAATTGGTTCTCATATTGGTGTCTCCATATTTATGAAAAATT
Source organism: Torreya grandis (assembly GCA_037957365.1). NCBI lineage: Eukaryota > Viridiplantae > Streptophyta > Pinopsida > Cupressales > Taxaceae > Torreya > Torreya grandis. The sequence continues at coordinate 667,222 of JARHVA010006899.1, forward strand.
GTTAAGACTAGTAGGTGGTCTTAAACCTCACTTAAACCCCACAAGCTCAGTTTTGTGCAATTTTCATGCAATTTAGAGCTAGTTAGATCATGGTATGTATTTTTAAGGTATGTATGAATATTTAAAACCATTTAAAAAAATCCTAAATTAGGTTAAAACGTGATAAAAATCAATTTTTAATAAAATCTTCTATATGAGACAAGTTGTAGGGTTGCATTTGAAGTTTTGGAAGTTTCTTTAGGTTTCATGCATACATGTTATTGTCAAATGTCATTAAAAATATATAATAACACCTCCATAATCTCACATGGTTATAAATGAACATATTTATACCTTAAATGTCTCAGTACATTCACAAGCTCATTAACTTTCATGGTTATAGGCTTTAAAGAGTAGGGTTATGGCCTCATGATAAGTCTCTATAGAACGAGGTGTTTAAACACAAGTTTTACCAGAATAATGAACTCATATAAAGTAATCATACCTTTAAAATTAAAAATTAAAGATCCAAAGAGATAATATTATCAATATAATCCTTGTATAAGGTCTAAGACATGAAAAATGTAAACTTATAGGTCTATAGATTTATAGGTCAACATACCTATAGGTATGCATTTCATGATAAATGTATTGAAATGTGTATAAAAATTTGGATTTTGAAGGCCTAAAATAATGAATGAAATTTAGATTTTTTTACAATTTTAGAGGCTTAGGACCAATGAAGAAGTGTGGCTTCAAAACCAATGATCAAGACACCTCAAATACAACTACATGCCTATCATGTTCATAATAGAAAAAGAGATTGTTTTATGTGTTAGATGGAGAACCTAGAAGGACACAAAGGTCAAAGAGAATTTTAATAAGGTATAAAAACTTAATAGAATTATCAATGTCTAAATTAATCTAAGAAAGCTCAACCTAATGAGTCTTGTAGCCAAGTAAGCCTGATAATCACTCACATACCACATTGAAGACCTATATATCTGTATTCAATTTATGAAGATAATGTAAAAATCTTGTATGAAAATTGAGTATTAAAAATAAATAAGGTGATATGAGGTGTATTTAATGAATATATAATAGTTTTTACTCTTTTGGAGTGGTAAAAATCATACAAATACAGGACTCTTGAGAGTTTAGTAAAAAAAACTAGTGATGACACCTATAGGCCTGCCCAATCTTGATGGTGAGGTACCTACATTGTTAATAAAGATAAATGTTTTTGAAAAGAATAAAAATATATGAAAATATATTTCTAATTATAACATTAAATCCACATAATCTTTAATATCAATGAAAATAATGATGAGTTTTGAGAAATCTGCTTATGCCTGGTAATCTTAAACATGCATACACATGCCTATGCGATTTTGTGATGAAAGTTAGTTTAGATGAGGATAAAATTAGAAAATAATGAAATTATAATGTATTTATAACTTCCATGAGACATTTAATGTAGTTTTATACCCCTTAAATAGAGAGGATATAGTTTAAACATAGGCACTAGGGTCACTAGCATTAGTTTGCTAAAGAACCCTAGGCATAAGCTAATGGTGGTCATAGTAGGTTTATGGAGATAAATGATAGGAAATAATATTGAAAAAGGTAAATTTGGATTATAAATAACTAAATAAGGTATTTTATACTAAAACTATGTACTATTTACTCTTTTCACTCATGAATCTCTCTCTTAACCTCACTAAATTCATTCTTTCTAGCCAGAGAAGCACCTGATCAAGCTTAGCCCAATATAGAAAAGTTTTATGTGAGGCAATTATATTTAGGGATGTTTGGGGACATTTTCCACTTGTTATTTTTTCTATTTTTTCATTGGTTAAGGATCTTAGTTTTATGAATCATCGTTAAGATGATAAACATGTTTTTGGCTGCCTAGAGGACTAGAAGTGACCCGATAGAGAGAATTGGCTTCCCAAGTGCTTGAGATGAACTAGATTGACCTTTAAAAAACTTTTAAATCATTATCCACTCCAGTAAGAGTATCACCATGACAAATTTTTATACTTATAATTGTATAGACTCATCAAATGTTATGTTTTTATGAGGTTTTGGACTCAAAATATGATATTTGATCACATAGGTAGATAAAAATCATTGAAGAGGATGGATTTAATTTAATTATATCCAACCAAGCCCTTAAATTTGTACATATATTCTTGGAAGTGCTCAAACAAGTTTAATTCATGAAGGTAGTACAAAAGAGCTTGTGAAAGACTAGGTTTTTTTGCTATATCTTTGTTTGCCTACCTATACAAGGTTTAAGAATCCAAAATTTGACATGAAGCATGTTCATGGAATAGTAAAAGTTAATAAAACACTTATTTATGGTTTCACATGTGTGGGAGAATATTTAATCCAAAACTAAATTTCTAGGCCTAGAGGCCTAATTAGAAAGAGAAAAGGAGTGAATAAGTTAGTGTATCACCCCCATTATTTGTTTTCATGTTGTCATTATCCCTTTTAATTTTAAAGATATTTAGTAGTAGAGATTAATTAATACATAAAATGGATATAGCCTTATAACCTAAAGGTTTGACCCACTTCAAGGTCACCCACAACCTAAGATCAATCTCATTACATAACTCAAGTTGAGAGGTATTGAATTACCCTCTCAAGGGTGTAAATTTGAGCTATCACTGTTAGTGTAATGATATTATTATTAAATATATGCAAAAATACCCTTAAGGTAGAGAAACACCATATAATACTCCTTTAGGAAGGAATAACTCCACAATGTCTCTTCGAGGGGACAACTTCTAATATCCTATTACAATAGAAGACTCAATGCTTACTTGATATCCTTACCATGATAATCATATCTTATATATATACATCTATCTAACCAATGGATGGGTAACCTCCTAATCCAATGTAGGCCGACCATTACCCAATGTACTACTTCCACAAGTTACTCTATTATCCTAATATATTGTACCCATATAACTAACTAAGGGGATGTGTGCCACATGTCGGCATATCCATCAACCAATATACATCAATACATCACATCCCTAGGTACATAACATTCCTTCCCTCCTTGACATGTTTCATCCCCAAAACATAGGAAGAAACCAAATAATTAGTGTGCTTCAAATCATTGCACACTTATCTCCAATCTCGATCATCTAGCCATCCATATGTGATCTTGGCAGGTGATAACTCTCCAAGCTTATTTCCAAATTGTATTATGCTCCTCTGATTTTGTTCATGATCATAATTATACTGCTTTAGTGTCCAATCATAATTATTCCTCTTTTTGTTCCATGTACCATATTTTGCTGCACTACTCTGATTTCAACCATCACCATAGTAGGTATTCTTCCATGCATTGTCATAGTGATTTCCCCATTCATTCCATGTGCCATAGTATTTTTTCTTTGGATTCCATGCATATCCATAATGATTGGAAATTTCATTTCCTATATAGACAAAATGATGGTTATTATGACACTTCCTCACCTGGTTCCATGATTGTTTCCTCTCATGATGATGTGGGTGTCTATATACCTCAACCTTTTCCAATACTTTGACCTTATCCACCTTTGCTTCTACCTCTTCCACCTTTTCCTTCTTTGTCTCTTGAGTAGATGAAGTGCTCATTTGTAATGTGTATTTATCTATAGCATCTGAATCTTCATCATGTTCTTCATCACCTATTTCCATCTCATCCTCACAATCTACCTGGATTGTTATTGGTGCCTTTTTCACTATGATATCTTGTAAAGTAATCTTCTTTTTCTTATACCAAAACTTCATGAATTTTTTCTGAACATTAATATTCATTTTTCCCAAAGTCTCTAACCATGGATATTTAAGAACTATATCCACATCATCCATATCCAAAGTATAAAAATCTGAATGCAAAACATATTTTTCCATAATTAGCTTCAGATCTTCAAACATTGAAATATTCTTACCATCTACTTGAACCTCTTTGATAGTCTTTGCTTGAACATGTAGATGCTTGGCCACATTCATGTTAATGAATTTATACTTGCTGGTAGGGTTTATGGACACAACCACCTTCTTTTTTTGAATGCATCCATGAAATTAAAAAATTGACTCGGATTTATTTGGAGCCAAATTATTTGAACCCTTATCATCCAATTCTTCTTCTTCTTCTTCTTTTTCAATTACTTCTTCTACTTCTTCTTCTTGTTCTTTTGCTGATTCTTCTATTTCTTCTTCTTCTTTTTCTACTTCTTCTTCTTCTTCTTTATCATCATGATTTTCTTCCTCTTCTACAACCTCTTTTTTGTTTATATCCCATCGATCTAGGAAGGTTTTCTCCATTGCTTCCCATGAAGAATACTATTGTGCAAAGCTCAATTCATTAGTCCACCAATGTTTTGCAAGCCTAGACAAAGAAAAACATAATTCTATTTTCCATAAAATTTTTGTAGTATTCTTCTCCTTAAAATTGATCCACCATTCTCTAGCATCAACATCATCTTCCCCTAAAATTTTTTGTAACTCCATGATCCACAAAAAAAATTAAGGTTCATGAAACCCTAAAATGTCAAAATTGATCCATAAAATCGCAAAAATTCACTCAAAACAGTTTCAAAAATTCTAAAAATTTAACTGAACTTCTCTTAAATCTATTTACATCTCCAATAAAAATTTCAAATAAAAATTCCCTATATTTAGGAAGATATAGTGAAATTATTATAAACCCTAAAATAGAAATAACTCCCTCAAAACAAATCAAAAAATTCTAAAATTTTTACTACGCTTCTCTTATATTTTATTACATCTCCACTAAAAATTTAGATTAAAAATTCCCTATATTTTAGAAGATATAGTGAAATTAGGGTTTTGCTCCACACAAATTACCCAAATCAAAGCTCTGATACCACTTGTAATGATCTTCTTATTAGATATATGTAGAAATACCCTTAAGGTAGGGAAACACCATATAATACTCTTTTAGGAAGGAATAACTTCACAATGTCTATTTGAGGGGACAACCTCCAATATCCTCTTACAATAGAAGACTCAATGCTTACTTGATATCCTTACCATGATAATCATCTCCTATATCTATACATCTATCTAACCCATGGATGGGTAACCTCCTAATCCAATGTAGGCCAACCATTACCCAATGTACTACTTCTACAGGTTACTCTATTATCCTAATATATTGTACCCATATAACAACTAAGGGGATGTGTGCCACATGTCAACATCTCCATCAACCCATATACATCAATACATCATATCCCTAGGTACATAGCAGTTAGGTCTAGTGGATCCATCTTGGTCATGACCTTGATTGTCTAAATATATCAACAAGCATAAGTGTAAGTGTGATTTATCTTCTCCAAACTATGATTGATCTATAAAACAACCACATTTTCCCTTGTATACATTCTAGTGAACTAGACATGAATCTAACCCTTGTAAGTTTTATTTCACGCATTCATTTTATTATCATCTTATATATTTTTATCTTTACAATACTCTACTGAACCTATCAATACAATCTCACATTCTATGCAAAAATTTAACACGCAATCAGTCCAAATCAAATCTATTTTCTCTATGTAGGTCTTCTCAAAATATAGGTGATTAAACCAACTAGATCAACATAGTTATCTTCTTCAATCAAAGTATTGTAGACTTCATCAACCCAATTGACTCTGTTCATAATTATCCTTTTTAGCATACAAGTTTGTAGATGTTTTTCAACTGACTCTATTTGCAAATTATTTTTAGCTCCCAAGATTATAGACTTTATAAACCTATTCAACTCTATTTTTAGTTATCCATTTTAGCATTTAGGTTTGCAAACTTAGTCAAAAAAGTCAACTCTTTTTATAGAATATAAAAATTATCATTTGAGAAACACAACATAAAATTTACAAAACTAAGCATCTTCAAAATTACTAGGGTTCATTCTTACCTTCTATATCATTTTTGTTTATAATTTACAATCTTGTTTTTCCTAGTTTGCAATCTATAAAACTATAACCCTACAAAAAATTGGGTAAACTAGCTCAAGACAATTTTGTAGGTTTTCTCTCTAGAAGACTTAGTCGACCTATTCAACTGTGTTCTTCTAAATCTTGCTTCCATAGAATAGTAGTGACCCTATCAAATCTATTCTATGTTGTTTACATACAGTGTCAACTAACAACTCTATACTCTTCATAGTTAAATAAATTAACCTATTTTGATAGTAATTAATTCACTTTTTATTTTAATTTCTTTCATGCTTAGAGTAATAAACATAGACTAATTAGGTGATTTTTCAATTTACCGATTTAGTCACACTATTTTTCTCTTTTGCACACACTTCCAAATCATTTAACACTAAAAAAATTAAATGTTTTCTTCCCAAACTCTACCTACTTGGGATTCATCACCAAGGGGGAAGCTGACTTAGTTTTCTGGCCAAGGGTAAACATGTGGTTGATGGTATATATTGACAAATCACCCAACACCCTTATCATTGTAAGATTGTGAAGTGAGGGGGAAGGTCCCAATACAAAGCCAATAGAATCACCAATATAGATCCCTTTCATCTTAAACTACCTAAAACTATCCATAGATTAATTTCTAGTTCCTTCTTACAAATAACTCTCTACCAACCACATTGATCTAATTACTTGTGTGATTCATTATATTCACTTAGATATTATCTTGCAATTTTTTTCCTATTTTTAGAACACAGTCATCCCTATTGACATAGTCTCTTATAGACTATTAATTTTTGTTAACCTTAATACATAGTCACCCTATATGTGTATATTTTCAACCTATTCTATTTCTCCCCTTGGAGTATATAGTTGACTTGTATGACTAAGTATCTTTTTAGCCTATTTATTCTAGTGCACAATCACCCTATATGACTATGTATTTTATTCCTTATTCTATTTCCTATCTTATCAAACACTATCGATTAGTTTGATTTTGTATCTTACTAGTTGATCCTTATTTTCATCAAGTTTATAGTCTCTTTTATTCATCATGAATTTCTTGTTTGAGGATAATACAAAGTTAAATCAAACAAACACGATGAGTTTTACCAATCCTAATAGGTTTCCCAAGACACAACTTGCAACACCCACCATGGATGAAAGAAATGTACGTGTTTCCACTCACACTACCAATTATGGGACTCCTATCCATTCATCCTTAGTTTTTAATACTTTTTTATCACTAGAGGATGAGTGTGATTTACAGTACACATATAAAATGCTCCTTTTCATCAATGAATTCCCTCAACATAGAGGAAAAGACCCTTCAACCATTTATAGTCTCATGATAGGTCCTCATATAGAATAATCTCTTTTACCCTCCCCTACCTTTTCTCATAGATTTGGGGGCACCAATTTATTTGCATCTAAACCTTTTCCTTCCATTATGTCTCCTTTACACACCATGCCATCTTCTTCTATGACTTCTTTAACCTCCATAACAAGTATTTCTACTAACATGGTGGGTTTAAATTCTAGTGGGCCTCTCTAAAAGACCCATCCCCATAACCATACCACTAGTACATCTTTTAATACCAATTATTCTCATGCCACTAGTAATCCTTTTGATACCAATACTAATCATGCCACTAGTGCAGTGCATGCTACTACTCATAGTTAAACTAAAGCTATTAATACTAACACTAATACATCACGTGCTACACACACTAGTCAAAATGATCCCCTAACTAACCAAATACTATTACAAAAAATTAATCAAATGCATACCTTCCAAAATAATAACTCAAATCAAATGATGTAGATGTAAAACCATCTCATTCATCTTTAAAACCAACCTAAATAGGTTTCATGGGGAGTGTAAAATTTGAATGCCCCCCACCCCTCTTAATGATTTCCATTGTAACCTTATACCACAACCACCCCTAATTAATAAAACAATAACACATCTACAAAATAAACCTCTGGTACCTCAAATTGATAATATTGACATAGGAGGTATCACACCCACCATCACCTATAATGGATCCACCTTTCCCACATTACATTTAAAAATATTTGGTAATCTTTATAAAGATTGATTCAAACTTAACACCTTTACTATTACCAAATTATTAGATAAAAAAATCTTAGGAGACATTTTAGATTGGTATGATAAATTAAAAATCCATTATATCACTCACCTCAAAGAGTTGGTTAAATCAGTAATCCAAGAATTTCAAAATAGTGATCTCCTTGATAATAACTTATCCCACTTTATAAATTATAAACAAATTGAAACTAAAATGACATAAACCTTCATCAAAATATGGAATAACTTGTCCAAAAAATGTAAGCATAATATAGTAGATGACAACCAATTCTACCTATTCACTAATTCTCTATACCCTAAATTACAATATCAGGTTAGGACTCTCTCTCTCCAATAAACATGGAATAATCACTCAACCAAGATAAATTATAAGACTTCCTCTTACATCAATTCAAACTATCTCAACCTACAATGGTCACTCATATGCCCATTAAAAACAAAAACCATAATGTAACTAATGATGGTGTTACTGACACCTATGACACCATTAATAACATTCAAATAATTACTCCAAACAATGTTATGCTTCCCCTACAAACAACACTCCTATTAATGCATTTTCTCAACCCAACCACGCTAATGTTCATAGACCATTATCCTTATTATAAATTAAAAAACATATTCCAATACCTATACAACAAGATCTTGACCCCACTCATTTTATGAAATAATGGTATGATCCAAACAAATTTTTATTGGTTTCATGCAAGTTGGGGCCACTCTCATGATACTTGTAGATAATTATGCATTATTTATATAGATTTTATTCCTAGTCCAAACTTTGATCATGAAACCCTTATTTGAAAGCATCAACAAGCATATGACATATATTTTAAATCTCATGAAATGCAAGATAAAAACCAAGCTTCAAACCAAGCTAATGCTCATCTTGATATCTATAAAGATCCTCTTCCCAACCACCAAGATAACATCAACAAGCCTATTACTTATATAAAAAATGTTGAAATTATTATAGACCTAACTACTAATGAAGAAAACATGGTTAATATGATTAGCATGTAATAAACTATTATACTAAAAGCCTAGATTGTTAGTGAATCCATCCACCAGGATATTAACACCCCCACACTTCTGACAATCCTATCATAGGGATGGGTGTGTGCCTCTACGTACATGTAGGGCCCATGGATAAAAACTACCATGATGACATTTTCACTCAAGACATAAAACTTAAACATGGGTGGGTGATTTTATATTACATGTAACAAACCATTACACCAAAAGCTTGGACTATTGGTGAATCTTCCCACTAGGATGTTAACATAACATGAGATGAGTAGTTGTTTTTATTGACTCAAGCCCAATACATATACATCACAACTCTCAACTATTCTACATAATTCAAGACACTTCATCAATGATACCACTTGATTATACCTCTCATACTATCTCTACTCTTCCCCTAATGTCCACACAACAAGATAACATTCTCCAAGCTTCCAATTATATTTATTGAACCTAACCACAAGAAATACCTCAACCAACCATAACATCACCTAAATTAAATTAACCCATTTTTAATCCACCTAAACCAACCACACCCTATCAACACAAGTTTAATTATACTTTTAACCCTCCTTGCTAGGGTTCATTATAACATTATGTGCCTATATCTAGTAATCCTCATATGTGTTATGATGAATTGGATCTCATTGTTGGAATTTTTAATATCCCATATCAAATAGCTTTATTAAAATTAATGTGAATTTCTCACCATAATAAAAAATATCTAATGCATTATTGTTTGAAATGAACATTCCTTATCCTCTCTAATAGGATGCAAAACTACCTTATTTGGATTTGAAGCTAGTATACTTCAACAATGTGAAGTGATGTACATACATGTTAATGAAATAATTGACACTTCTCTTTCACTTAAGTTTCCTATCACTTCCATCATTTTTGATGAGATATTTCTTTGTGTGGATGATCATCCACTACTCATTAGCATCCAAATTTGCAATATCCAAGTTAAGCGTATCTTAATTGATGAAGGTTTAGGTACATACATTACCTTTCTTGAATTCATTAAGACACTTGGATATTATGAATTCAACCTCAAATATACATGTAACACATGTCAAGGATACAATATAAGGCAAATGAATCCTCCAGGTTATGTTTGGCTTCTAATTATCATTCCTCCTATCAAAATATATGTGAAAGTTTTGATATTTAAATATCCACTTTATTACAACATATTAATTTTTTGACCTTAGACTCATCGTATAAGATTAGTTCCCATTTTTTGCATGCTAATGCATCAAATTACCCCAAAATAGATATATTTACAAGATTCATGGAGACACAAACCCTTATAATTTTGAATAATTTCAAGAATGTGGGGTATTTAAAATTCCTACCCTTGAACATTTTCTTAGTATCCCATTTAGGAATCCCAATTCTTTAACTATCTAGTCAATTTCACTTGAGTTTATAATGGTCACACCAAATTAATTAGGAACATCCCAACAAACATCCTAGATTCCAATAATGCTGAAATATATGAGATTATCCTCAAGATAAAAACCTATAATATATCCCCTCATATTATCACCCAACTTCCTCCTTCTTTGTAACCTCAAACTATCAACCACTTGTTGATGATATCCATATTGTCTTAACCAAGACTAGGCATTCTATCCATCATGTGTCATTTGATGACAAATTCATTACTACATGTACCACCAAATTTCATACACTTGACTATGATGATGGATATGCTTTAGATAACCCATTTTTATCTGGATTCATCCAAGCTAGAAATGTTGAAGTTATTCGATATCACTCTTTTTTATTTCAGTCTTTTCATTCATCTTTTAGTATTCTTCCCTTTATAGTACCTAATACTAGTCTTATTAGTAATTATCATAGGGTAGAGATGAAAAAATCATATGGTAAACCTATAATTATAATATATCCCCTTAGAAGTATGCTCATAGATCATTCTATGACAAGCCTTTATCACTTTGCCAGATACTAGCATCTTTATAGTCTACTTCCTCTAGAGATGCTAGCTATTATTTTTAAACCTATTGTAAATTAAAATTTACATTTAAATGAGCCTAATATATTTTCTTCTCTATTTTTACCTTTACACAAGCCTAGTCTAGTTTGTGATCCAACTTTACCTTCATATGATCCTAATCTAGCTTTTGCTCCAACTTTACCTTCAAATGAGCCTAGTGAAAATTTTTCTCCAACTTTACCTTTAGATGAGCCTAGTCCAATTTCTATTCTATCACTAATTTTATTTGGTGATGGACTTATTAATTTATCATAGTTTTCTCCCATGCCCACATAATGGGAAAATCAACCTTATTATGATATCCATGAAGTTATCGATTATTAAACTAATGATTGTTAGTTATATCAGCTTTCCCTAACTTATTCTTCCATTTATTTAGATAGTAGGAACACAAAGCCTACTAATAAAAATATTTGTTTATTTCATGGGAAAAATAATCACTCTTCCACTCACTATCAAAAAATTAAATAATATATCAACACATTGCATCCAACTACTAGTCAACCCAAAGATAGAGCCATACCTCCTCCTAAGCTATTACTAGAGTATATCCTTAAGTATGGATATGTATACTATCTTTTGCACTAGTGTGGTACACATCATTCTAATTTATTCTAGATTTTATATTATCACCTTCATTATTTCCCATAATTGACACCCACATCAATCATTCCTCTTTCCATAGGTTGCACATGTAATAACGCTCCTCCTTCTCTACAAGTTACAACTCCTTCTCACCCCACAAATACTATTCCTATTTAGACATACATTCATCTCCTTGAGTATCCTATGCATGATATTCATCATGAACATTAATCTTTATCAACTACACCTACATTTTTAGTTGAAGAGATACAGAAGGAAGTCTTTACACAACATTTTGTGAAGATTGATGAGACTTTAGTTGCTACTAGAATTTAGCTTCATAGAGATGTTTCAGATGTCATGGATAATAATTTTGGTCAAATTTATTAGTATATATGAACATGGCAAGGTTTTCTTTCAAAATTTTCTATGTTATGATTTGGATTGTATACACTTGACTATGTGTCTAATTTGGTTTCACTTATCCATTTTACATGGATTATTATATTATGCTTTATGTGTTTTATACAATTTAATTTATTTTCAAATTTATTATGGTTTATTATCATTATTTTCATGATTTCACACTTATGTTTATGAGTTCACTTCTTTCATGGATTCTTTCTTCTTCTTTTACAATGATTTTTTGCTATCTTATCTCACTAAAAAACTAGATAATTATTATTGTGACTTGGTTATACAAACCTTGATTCCCTTAGTAATCTCTCTCTTCCATATGATCAGTTAGAAAAAAATAATTCTTATTGTAATACTACCATATAATGATCTAATTTTTATCTCCCTTTATTCCTTTATTTTCCTTTCACATACTAAGCATACATATAGTTAAAACTTGAGATTACATATTAGTTCATAGGTAAGCTTGAGTGTCTAGTCAATCATATATTTGGATACTTAGCCTCATTTAACCCAAATTATAAAGCTCATTTGTGTGTCTCACTTCTATCACTCATGTTGGTTATTCTAAATCTGTATGGAGGAGAAATCATAATAGCCATAAAAAAGTTAAAATCCAAATCATTTAAACAAAAGGAAATGATTCAAAAAGGAAACATACAAATTAAAAAGTCTAATCATACCAAAATACATGATTAATAACGTGTATCCTATCTCCAATTAAATCTCAAACTTGGATCTATGTGATAATACAGAAGACAAAAAAGTATCGGTAAAAACATAGTATGATAAAAATGTAGTATGACAAAAATGTCACGAGGATAAAACATAACAAAGAAAAATGTAGTGGTATTGGTAATGTCAAAAACATATTTTGAAGAGAATAATTGGGACATTTTAGTGATTATAACATTGTTTATTTTTTGTCTAGTTCATTTTGGTGATAGTACTTAACATTTCATGGTGTAAAAGTAATCTACCAAATTTACAAGCAAAATAGCAGAGAAAAATGTGATTTCATGAGTTTGGACCTTTAGTTGAAAGTTGTGTCATATTCTATGTGAGTGCATACTTTACTATGTTTTTTCCAATGATGTTTTGTCCTTGCTACTTTTGTCTTCTCTATACTTTATCCTCACTATGTTTTTCACACTATGTTTTTAACCGATACATTTTTGTTCACTACTCTTTAGTAAGAATGCCTCAAACTCCAAAGTTAGACTTGTGATAGATTCAAGGAGCATTAAGGTGTAATAGGATAGTAAATTGGGATATAAAAATTCAAAAAAATATATCATTTCTCCCTACCTTCTCACACAAGTACCCAATCTTCACAGTAGACCAAAAAATCTATAAAAGGTTTTGAGGAACGGGGAAAATGTTGTGGGAAGCTAGGTCCATTTTACTTTTCTTATTCATATAACCTTCATGAGTTTATATTAACATCTCACCTATTTTCCTATTCATATTTATGCTTATTGTGAGTGGGTATCATTTGTATTTTTATGGTCACTTGACTCTTAGTGTCTCTCCTTTGTGCCTAGTATGCCTCATGTTTCCTGAGGTCTTCTCATAGATGCCTATGTCATGTTTTTTACATTACCTCTTTCATTTCAATATTCCTAATATTTACCCTTGAGAAATATTGTTTTTTTAATTGATCATTATCCCTAGGGTTTTCTCTTTGTGATTTGTAGTGTAAGACCATGGATATCACTAGGTTCTCCTCACAAATTACCATAATAAAACATTTCCCTATTACCATTCACCTCATTAATTTTCCCCTTGTGAGTTAGATTTTAAGACCATGGATAAGACCATGACCTCATCACAAATTACCACATTACAAATAAATTTTAAATTTTTCCCATAGTTATTTGCTCGTTGGTGTTTCCTTTATGAGTTACAGTGTAAGACCATGGAAAATGAAATTACATGGATCAAGTTTGAGATAATTTGTTTTAGATAATGATTTACATGTCATTAACATACTTCCCATCTTGATTTAGTAGGTTTTATGCCTATTTCATAAGCATTTCACTTTTATCTTCTTATTTTATGATTACATGTATGTTTACAACCATTTTATTAAAATTTTAATACTTCCCATCTTGAATTAGTATGATTAATTTTATTTCTACTTATATTTTTTTTTTATATTCATACTTCATAACTTTATTTAGTATGATTTATTGACTTTATTATTTATTTTATACCATTGGTTTTCATGTGTATTCCATTTTATTTCAAATTTTTATACTTCCCAATGTGATATAGTATGATATTTTTTGTTTTTATAGTTAACATGTTTACATGATTTGATAAAATTTATTACCATTTACTTTACCACATTGGTTTATTATACTTATTCATATTTTGTTTTTACACATTTCCCATTGTGATATAGTGTGTATCATATTTGTTTTGATTAATTATACTTTTCCAAATCATTTTTTCCTTTTATTTTTAACCATGCATATGTATCACATAATGCTATAAAATAAAACATACATCACATATTTACCATAAAATATACAACAAAATTAAAACACATGTCCTAGAAAATAAATATATCCATGTATCCACATCCAAATCCAAGTACAATTCATAATATTAGTGAACTCTCTCTCTCTCTCTCTATATATATATATATAATGTGTTTTACACAATAAAAGTACAAAATATAATAGCTATAGCTCTAAGGCTATGCTCAATACTATCTATCATGTGGCCTAGCAACAATATCAATAAATGCATGTGACTAATCCCTCTGAATGGTACAATGTAAAGAGGTAGTCTAATATCTCAAGATAATAACCTATCCTTTTAGGTTTACCACCTGGGGTTTTATCTATCCAAGATGGATAGTAATCTCCATGTGTGAAACTAGTTCCTATGCTAAGGCTTGCCAAGCCTGAGCCTCTCCAACTCCTACCCCTATTGGTGGATGTAAACCATCACCTTATATCTATAGATATCATGTAACCTATCCTACTAGTCTAAACCAACTTCACATGATCTAGGGAAGATAGAACCATAGGATCAACAAAAGTAGTAGAGTCATAACGTGATAGAACCTCATAAAAAATATCATGATGCATAGCCACAATTAAGGCTCCCTATTTTATTTCATTTGTAGTAGAAAATATACAATGATGTATATATATAATAAATAATTATGTAACTAGTGTTTTATATCAAAAAATTAAAACAAATTCCAAACATTTATCACTAGTGCTGATATCTCTGACCATAGTCTCATCGTCTACTCACTTACTAAGCACCTCCTCTATCAACTAACTCTAAACCAATGTAAAATAATGAGTCACCACATGAGCCCATATGGTCTCATCCTTAGTGGCCTATATATAGAAAAAATTCATCCTACCATCACTATAGGATCCCCCTATGTGATAAATAACACTTGTGTCTCCTCACATTGATGGTGTCTCCATCTCTAGTTAGCTCATGGTGGCCACTATTGCCTTTTCTATGGTATTTGATATGCTCCCAAATCTCTTACATCTACATCCATGAAATCATATCCCCTAGGATTTGATGCCTCCTTCCATCATGCCTAACCAACCCATGGTCTAGCTCACTAAGGCTTGATCACCAGTATCTTAACAAGTAACCCTGCACCTCTTCTCCCTCTCAGCTCTCTAGCATGCCATACCCAATAAGAAGGAACTACTAGAGGATTCATTATATGTGGAAGTACCAACTATTTAATTATATAAGCCATTAGATAAGGCTCCACCCATGAAGTATAGTAGCCCATGATCTACACACATTAGTGGCCCAACTCAAACATATAATAGCTATGTGAGTGTATAACTTCCATAAAATCTACCCTCATATTAAAATTTGTAAAGATAGAATATGGGTTATGGCCTATGATACATGTTCTTTCCTCTATCATACAACTTGAAGTAACCTATCATCAACTGCATGGGGAAACTTAGCTAATTAATACATAGGAATCTCTCATATATCCACACACTCAGTAAAATGATAGGTCCCATCATCTTCTACCCACATGTTATCATCCCATACATGTTGTGCATGAGTTGGATCCAAATGATTGAACCAATATCATATAACACTCCTTGATACAAAATAGACTAACATAAAGCTATCATGTACAATTACACTTTACCATCAAACTTATGATGTAGCACTCATTTTGTCATGGTCCATATCATGGTCTTCTAGATATCCAGAATGGACATGATATAAACATCAAATAAACTAACACGTAACCTAGGATAGATCCTATATGAGCATGTCACTCATTGGGCTAAGGATCCTCTATCATCCAATGACTCTAGTGTATCAAAAATCATTGACATCCCATCTATATGAAGTCCAAGCAATGCATGGACATCCTCCAAGGTGATTGCCACTTCTATAATATTCCCTTTCACCTCTCATTGGAAAGTGTTGGTCAATAATTCCCATGATCCTAAGAACATGAAAATGAGATAAAAACTCAATTGGATCCATCTCGTCTCCATGATGCATTAGAAACCCAAGGCAACCAATCAAGATTTATCTATGTCTAATAACCTCTCTAATAAATCTAGTAGCCAGGGTGCATTTACCAAGCACCAAAATCTCTGATGTCTATGAGAAATATTAAAAAACAAATAATGTATAATATCTTGATTTCATCGTAATAAAATACATTCTTAAATATTCTCAAAAAATTAAAAATTAACTTCTTCATTAGCTTATTTGATCTAATTTTCTTATTTCTCCCCTTTTCCTACATAATCGACATATCTAATACTAATTAGACCTTGTCATGTTCTTTCCATACTACATCATCCCTTTAGTACATAGTTGAAATAATTTAACAAACTATACCATCCACATGATAAAAACTACATCAACTAGAGGGTACTATGTTAGTCATCTCCTTATTTTCTTTCTAGATCATTCCACTACTATATAGTTGGCCATCTCTAGTGATACTGTATTATCCCATTGTTATGCAGTCGAACCCCTATATCTTTATCACCTTGTAAATTGAGTTGACAAAGTTGACTTTGTTCTTAGTTTGCAATGATTTTTTGACCATTTATCATAAATGCCTTAGGTATTTTTTGGTTTGATCTCTTCCATGTATAGATTTTGACGACCATTCAATTTTATATATTTAGATTAATTTCAATAAAAATTTCTCAAAATTTTTAAATTAATGCTTCCCTTATCTATGCTACACTTGTTGTGTCCAATATGTATCCTCACCATTGTATTTGCTGTCTCCTCACCATGGTTGTTGTCTAGGCTCAAACTAGGTCTCTTAGAGCAATATTTTCTGAGAATAGTAAACTAAAAAATGAAAGGATTTTCAACCTATTTATATTTACTATTCAAAATTATTTACCTATGAAATATTTATAATTAGATTCCATTTTGGACCATAACTTTGTTTCTACTAGCTCTTTTTATGAACCACAAGATTTTCTAAAATCTCATTGTAGATAATATTTTTACATATTACATGTAGATTTTGAAAACATTTTGATTTTTCTCCAATTTTTCTAGGTTTACCTAATGTTCCCTACATTGAACACCTTCACATTTCTCTCAATTCCTATTCTACAACACTAAGGTAAGTAAAGGTATGTGTTTTTCAATTGTATCCTTTATTTATATTATTCATTTCTTACTACAATTTATTTATCTTTAACATTGTGTGTTGGTATGTTCTTTTTCTTGAAATACCATCCCATGTTTCACCTATGTGACACATGATGAGCTTAAGGTGGGGCATATTTATACACATAATATTTTCAAACTTTATCAATTATTGATGCTTTATCTCTTACAAGAACCCATCGAGTCTTAATATCTCTAATTGCATGCCTTAAAGGGTGCACCAAGAAAGGGGTGGGTAGACCATTAGTTCCTCACAAGAATATTATCCCATGTAACACCATTTGAAATCTATAAAAACATATCCTATACACTTATCCAAGTTCTGTATCCTCCATTACACACTCCTTCAAGTATTTCACTACCTTATTTAGTCCCTACTTAAGATAGAAACCCTTTTTGACATTTATTGAACAAAGTTGACCTAGGTTTATCCTATAATTAAATTATATTTGCATGTTATAGGACTGTATCAACCTTGGCTAACTTAGTCCAAGACCTAACTTGATTTTATGGATTAAGGATATAGGGTCTATTGGGCCAAATATAGAAACTAAACTGTTGGAAAGGTTTAGGGTTATATTCATCTATATATACACATCCATTTCTACCCTTTATTAGGAAGAAAAGAATAATAACATCATATATTGTGCATATACTTATCCACATTCTAATTGAGGGACATTGCCTAGGGTTTTAATACTACACTTGGAGATATGAATCTTGTCTTATGGATAAATATTTTGGATGCATAGAGAAGTCACATAGCTTAGAGTTGAACTATCCTTATTATCTTTACATACCACAACAACCTCTTATGAAGCACCTTGGCCAAGGGAGAGATTGAGGCTTGTTGAGTTTGTATTCAAAGGTAATTATTCTTAACTTTGTTCCTCCTTTGTTAAAGTAAATAGATTTGATTTGGTTAGAATATATGTTTCTCTCCCATGCATTAGGATTTCCTATACATTGGCTTAAGTATAGATATTATATGCATATTTAATTTTATGTTTATTACCCCCACTTTATGCCATAAGCTTTGGTGAGCACTAGATTAGATCTTAATTTAATTTTTCATTTAATTTTTGAATAATAAAACATAGGACATAACTAGGGTTATCACATAGTGTTGATTGACTAAAGGCTTTGGAACCCTTCCTATTGATGTTATTGTGGTAAGAGACCCCTTAATTAGGTCTAGTGGATCCATCTTGGTCATGACCCTCTTTTTCTAAATATACCAACAAGTGGGAGTGTAAGTGTGATTTATCTTCTCCAAGCTAGGATTGATTTATAGATCATCTACATTTTCCCTTGTATATTACCGCTACCTCCATTAAATATAACATAGTAATTAGGTTTTCCTTATTTATTGTCTCATATTTACATTGTTTATCCTCTTATGTCATCACCTTTTATGACAACACCACCAAAGGTAATTCCTCAATCCCTTGGGAAACCATCTTCACCACCCATAATTCCTCTAGTGGTCACTAATCTCCCTTCTTCATTATCATCTATCACCATTACAATCCCTTCATCTCCCACTCAACCTTATATAGGGCTAGCCCGTATTACTACTAAACTATCAATTACCTATAAAAGGAGGCCTAAGACTCCTCCTATCTCACATCAATAGGTGGAAGTATAAGGGAAACATGTAGAAGTTCCTAGGGAAAGGGAGGATAAAAGAAAGTGTTAGGACCCCGAAAGCACCATTGATTACCAAACAACTAAACATGCAGAATTAAACCAGAATGCACAAGTAACTAGAATTTAGAAATAACACAGAATATGAGAGACAATACCCAATTGTATAAATACTCTTCCAAAAAAGAATTACAAATGAAGAGACGCCACACTCTTCCCACCTTATAGGCTTCCCACACCAAGTGTTCAGTAATTCACCTTCAAGAGCTCACTCTCTCAATTATGGTCCCAACACACAACTCAAACACAAAGTTGGTGTTCACCTCCACTAGCTAGTAACAACACCGCCAGTCAACCAGTCAGTAACAATACTGCCAGTACATCGAGTATACAAACATACTCAACTGAGGACACAATGCACTCCAAGTAGATCTCCCATAAATTTGTAACAACCTGCAACTCAAATGATCTTACTTTGGAAGGAACTACCTTGCCTTCCTCTTTGCTCTCCAACTGAGTACACACCATACTCCAAGTAGATCCCACCTGATCTTGCTTCCTATTGTGTTGCTGTCACCTTGATCTTGTTGCCACCTGTAGATCAACCTGGTTCTGCACACTTGCAAACCTAGACCTTGCACACACATACACTTGTAGATCAATGATATTACTTACCATGTAGATCTCCAAATGTGGCCTTGCACACCTGCTAACCAAGATCCTACATACATGAAGAATCCTTCTGATTCTCCAAACCAGCACCCATACTTGGCACTGTGGCACAAGGAGGAACACACCTTGCTCTCTTCACTCTGAAGGAGCTAATTTTTGCTCTCTTACTCTCTAGCACAAATTTACAATACAGCCCATGAGTCTATTATATAGATCTCATGCAAACAATAATTAGACATCTAATTACAATAATTAGATCCACAACTTCAAGTCTATAATTGGCCTTTGACATGCAAACAACCGATTTGTTAACTAACTATTTGTGCAACTGATAGTTCCAAAATTGCATAGGTGATCGACATCGGTCCCTGTCTACCTGGAGGTGAACAATGCCAGCTGATCAATGACCGATGTTGATTGCTCTTCTCACTGTATATGACCGATGTCAGCTGATCAGACTGACATCAATTGCTCTGCAACTTAGCAACCTCTCAACAACCTCCTTCCCTATTTGCATCAGTGAAGCTTTTAGCTCCACAACCTAACAATCTCCCACTTGGAGATAAACAACTGCACTGTACCTATACTTATACCCCACCTAATCTATTTCCTAGCTTGTATCCCTCTTCAAGATCAATCCTGAAGACCAACCACCACACAACCTGTGGTGAACCTCCTATCATCCAAGTAACTTGCTACATCTGCATCTACAAACCCATGTAGAAAAGAACTTGACCCTGCATTGCATGTATACCTACTGCTAGTCCATCTCAGATACCTGAGAATCCATTAAACTACCCTCCAGTGCTTCTTTCCTAGATTGGCTCCAAATTTTCTGACAGCACCCACTACTTGGGCAAACTCAGGGAGTATACATGTACTCAACCTCATCATGTGATTGGGGACCCTATTCTGTGACTTGTCCATCCATAGGTGTGCTACCTGATTTTGCATCCTGCACTACCTTCACACAATCATCCTATGACAACATCAGCTTGTGATCTCCCTGTCTCTAGGATAACTCATGCCAAAGAATTTCACTGCTCCCAAATCCTTCATGGCAAACCACTAAACTAACCTTACCTTTAGCTTAGTAAAACCCTATATGTATGAGCCTGCTAGCTAGCATACCATCCACATACAATAATAGGATAATGTCTCAACCATTATCCACCTGGTAAGACAAACATAATGGTTACACTGACATTGACTAAAGCCTTGCTTTGTCATCCACCTGTCAAAACCTATACCACTGTCTTGCAGCTTTCTCAAGACCATATGACCTAGCCTTCCATCTCATGTATCCATTCTCTCTCTATTCTTTAACTAAGGTATCCATTCATCTCTCAGTGCTTTCTTTCGAATGGTAACCCTACCAAATCTCTCGTTTCGTTCTGCATCTTGTTCATGCCATGCTCCCACTATTTCTTGGATCCTTCCTACTCTGTAGTGAGTAATGAGTATAAAGAAGAGGAATAATGAATTTGAGGCTTACTTACCCTTTCAGTCCTCCATATGGGCATTTGAGACTCCTTGATAGCTTGTTGCCTGCCTAAAATCCATCACAGTGACTGACCTTGATCACCACACAATCTACATCTGATCGATGTCAGTTCCCATGCAACTATCCTTTCTACTGATGCCAATTTCCTAACTGACATCGGTCTTACTTGATCGCCAACATTGGTTCTCTAAGCAATGCTAGTAGCCACCCTTCCTGACACCACCAGCTCTAGTCTACACATGACTGACATTGGCACTTATCTGTTCGATGCCAGTTCCCCTTGATAGATGCTGATAACTGTGTTCGCCTGTGAGTGATGACTTTTTACCTGCGAGCTCTCCATGGATCAAAACCCTATCCAAACCACCCTGCTTAGAGATGTCCAACCTTCTCCACTGATCTCTGTCAATCATCTCCTCTGGAAACACCAAGGCTTTCTAGTTCTTAAGTCTGTCAAACACATCTATCTTCCGCTTAAGAACATGCATCTCCTTCTTGCTCATGTGACCAAGCCTACAAAGCCACATCTTTATAACAGAAAAAGAATTAGTGATACAAGCAAGTAGATAAAGAGTACTTGCTTCTTACCACACGCTAATTCAAGTGTATCCACTGTGAGAGTTCTTGTGCATCTCTCATCACCCAACTTTCCTGAAGAAATTAGCCGCATCTTTAAGACTGGGACCTACATGACCTCCTTCAACACCCATGTGTTGGCTGCCTACAATTTCAGCTTCACTTCCCCTTTGCCAATTCTTTGGCAAGGCACACCAGCCCCTAAATAAATCTTTCCAAAGTCTCCAAAGACCTTAACATGGAAAAATACTCTATTTCAGACTGCATGGAAAGAGGCAACAAAATCTATAAAACAAGATTCTACTTTATCCAAGGAACATCCCAGAGCATCCTATGCAACAACACCTACAACATCTGCTTCTTTAATTCCTTCATGTTGATCTCCCACCAACCAACAATATTTCTTTACCTGCTCTTTCTTTCCATAACACCATAATTGACCATTCATGCTTTTTAATTCCTCCATTCTTAGTGTACTTTCTTTTGCCATTACTCTACTCCCACTCAATTAGAAACCCCTGAGAGTGACCTATAATCAAACGCAAAACCTGCTCCCTACAACCTAGCTCTAATACCAACTGTTAGGACCCCAAAAGCACCATTGATTACCAAGCAACTAAACATGCAAAATTAAACTAGAATGCACAAGTAACTAGAATTCAAAAATAACATAGAATATGAGAGACAATACCTAATTATATTAATACTCTTCCAAAAAAGAATTATAAATGAAGAGACACCACACTCTTCCCACCTTACAGGCTTCCCACACCAAGTGTTCAGTAATTCACCTTCAAGAGCTCACTCTCTCAATTACGGTCCCAACACACAACTCAAACACAGAGTTGGTGTTCACCTCCACTAGCCAGTAACAACACTGCCAGTCAACCAGTCAATAACAATACTACCAGTACATCGAGTATACAAACATACTCAACTGAGTACACAACACACTCCAAGTAGATCCCACCTGATCTTGCTCCCTATTGTGTTGCTGTCACCTTGATCCTGCTGCCACCTGCAGATCAACCTGGTTCTGCACACTTGCAAACCTAGACCTCACACACACATACACCTACAGATCAATGATCTTACTTACCATGTATATCTCCAAATGTGGCCTTACATAGTTGTTGACTAAGATCCTACATACATGAAGAATCCTTCTGATTCTCCAAACCAGCACCCATACTTGGCACTGTGGCACTAGGAGGAACACACCTTATTCTCTTCACTCTAAAGGAGCTAATTTTTGCTCTCTTACTCTCTAGCACAAATTTACAATACAACCCATGAGTCTATTATATATATCTCATGCAAACAATAATTAGACATCTAATTACAATAATTAGATCCACAACTTCAAGTCTATAATTGGCCTTTACCATGCAAATAATTGGTTCATTAACTAACTATTCGTGCAACCGATAGTTTCGAAACCGCACAGGTGACCGACGTTGGTCCCTCTCTACCTGGAGGTGACTGACGCCAGCTGATCAATGACTGATGTCAATTGCTCTTCTCACTGTATATGATCAACATTGGCTGATCAGACTGATGTTGGTTGCTCTGCAACTCAGCAACCTCTCAGCAACCTCCTTCCCTGTTTGCATTAGTGAAGCTTTTAGCTCCACAACTTAACAAAGGGAGGATAAAAGAAAGTGTAAAAAAATATCAAACTTTGTTCAAATTTATGATAGTGAAGAAGAAGAAGATAAAATATGGGTTAATTAAAAATAATGGGTGCCCAAAATGGACACCAATGAAGTAGAGTCATTTGATGAGACAATTAAAATAGAGGAAGAGGATGAATGGATAACTAAATACAATACTTATTCTAGAGGAACTAATGTATTAGGTGAATATGAAGAGGTTGATCAAGGAGATGTTAGTTTGATGGCCATCAATTTATTATTAGTTAAATAAAGAGATGTAGAGTCAAAATATCAAACCTAAATATAGTGGACATCATCAAATACACCCTCATGTTATCCATCTTAGGATATAATGGTGATAATTACAACAACCATTTTCCCAACCATCCCCTTCCATATTATAAGTAAAATAATGCCTCATTATTTGATAACTTCCTCAATCATTTATTCTATAATTAGTGTGGAAGATACTATTCATTTTTTACATTCTTTGATCCAAACAAATAAGCCTAAGGTAATTACAATGCCAATTTTATCCACTATATCCCATTTCCCCATAATGGGTAATTTTAATACTACTATTACTATTGGGGTTGCATATACATTAGTCACACACTACTTGAAAAATATACTTATAACCCTAATGACATATTCATTCTTTAGTGGAACTAGTCCCCATTTCCCATAGACATCAATGGGAGTAAATTATGAAATCTTGTGTCCACTTTAGGTTTTTTACATAGGCCATACCCCCTGGGTTATCCATTCAATTAATAACACCCATTGGCAAAGATAATCAGGTAGATTCCCACATAATTTTAGTGCATAGGGAATTTGGAAAGACTAAATACACCATTCATGAATCAACATAAAATCATGTCATTGGATGAAGGAAGGATATACCTCCTTTTCCTACATTGGGGACATCTTACTGCACAATGATGCATCTTTTAGGGTAATCTCTTTCTAATATTCTCATGGTTATAAAGCAAGTAAATCAAATAAAGTAGTAAGTTGTATTGAGCATTCCTCCATGGATTGAGCAACTGAAACAATAGGATGCAGGAAGGCAAAACCTAGTAATTACTAAACAACCAAAAATCAAGTTCAACTTTGATATATAGATGAATACCTTAAGGAAGGTTAAAATAAAGACCATGGATGTAGCAAGAGAACATGTCAAGTTATAATAAAGAGAAGATACATTATCTCTAAAAAAGAGAATATAATCAAACAGCTTAGACCTAAATAACTACAAAGAGGATCCTTATAATTTTGTGGATGTTACCAATGGGGTAACCAAATAAATGTTCAAAAGCTATGACCAATGTGTTTAGAGATCACTAGAGAATAAAAATATTTAAGATTATAAGAAGATAATATATAATTTATAGGTGGAAGCTAAAATATATATGACACAATTCATTTAATAAGGTCTGCTAAGGCTACATCCCATCCTAAGTGGTGGGACATACTTCATTTATTCAATAAAATGAAGGATATAGATGGTAATATTAATTATTAAGATAGACAAATAGAAATAAGGTGTCCCACTTAGACCTAATAACATAAACAAAAGATACATGGGCCCAAATTATTGATACTAAGAGGGATGGTTTGCTTGAATGACATTAAGAGATGTGAACTTTGGTGCAACAATTTGTGAATTAAGAGAGAAAATTAGTCTCTATTTTAAAAAATATGAGAGTTACTAAGGTAATAACTCCTCTTAGGCAATTATTTCCTAAAGCCATTTTTGAGAATCTCATTCAAGCTACAACTGAAAGCTTTTAGGCTGAAATTGAAGGTGCAATCTATATAACCAATGAGGAAATTATGCAACTAGTGATTTTTTCTAAGGTTATAATTATAGGAACTAAGACACTTCATGTGGAGGTCAAAACTACATTAATCACACATAATAAGTTGATGTAAAAGCTCCTACATTTTTTCAAGATGATTTTCTTGAATTTTAAACTATTGAGATCAATTTCTAGGCTAACCATGCATTTTATTTACAAATAGAGGCAATAAACGAATCAAATTTAGTAGTAGGAGTGTTGCTTGCACCTCTTCAAAGTACTTAGTCTCTAGTATACCCTAATGAAAATGTAGATATGGATAACATATGTTCCACTTCTAATATTCAATTTTATAATTACATTGGTGGAAAATTTAGGTGTATCTATAGTGAGAATGTCTATTCCAGCTATAACTCAAGTTATTATAACAATATCATCTACTTCAATTTATATATATATTAACCCATTATTTTAATCTTCTAGAAGTGCCACATCAACACCCTGTTAAATACAAATGTATATTTATGATTTAGCTAAGTTAGAACTATTAGTTCCTAATTTATTTTGGCATTTATATATTATATTTTAGTTAAATAATTCTATTCTGTCCAAATACCATTCTACATGCATACTTTTCATGAGAACTAGCACATCATTCTATTTTTAGATATGCAATTTTAAACTTTGTTTAATATTTGAGGCATCCCCATCCCAAAACTATATATATTTGTGTCCTATTAATCCTAAAGGGAGGATAATTTTAGAAATTAAGTTTAATAATAAAATCTAAGAAAAGTTCTACAATTATTATTTATGTGTAAATATAATTCTTCTCTAAACTTGTATATTTTAAAGAAATTATATCATTATATCATGTTATTTTTCTATTTGTGAATGAGTTATATTTTCAATACAATTATTCATATTGTGCTATTGCTAATTTGAATGCTTTTTGTGTATTAATCATAAAACCCCCATGTAGATGTGTAAACACAATCTTAAAAGCATGGAAACCTTTGATTATTTATGCTTAAGTTTATTTTATTCTTATTTATTTAGACTCTTAATTATACTTGATTGTTGGTGTGGTTATAGTAGCTTGTAAAACATTGGTTCCTGATTACTTGTCCAACCTCTAGTTCAAGTGTTGTATTAGAAAGGTTGTCATCTTATTTGGCCTACATGCCTTATTTTTTCTTTACTTTTCCCTCTTTTTTGGAGTTTGTTTTTGTCTTACCCACCTTATGTTAGATATATCACCAATCCACCCATCTAAAGTAGATTTATATTCATCCATATCCAAACCCATCCATGATAAACAAACTACCTCACTCACCACTATTCTACCAACAAGTTGTTTATAAAACCCATTACTATGAAACTCATAACTTAGAGTAAATCTTCATTCATAGATCATAAAATGTTAGAGGATACCTTGTAAGGTTACCTAGTGTACATAAAACCTACATCAACAAGAATTTGTCTAGTGATAGAAGGAGGGATTGAACCCTCACCTATATTTATTTGAAGAGAATCACTTGAGTTGTACTAGATATACTCATAATATTAATAACGTCTACCCTATACACTAAATTTATATACCCACATTTGAAAATTCATAAAAAAGTTAGGTTTGATAAAGGTGTCAAGAAGAAACCTTAGGCTTAATCATCTTTCCAAGTAGATGACCCCATCTTGCTTTATGCCTAATGGCTCTAGTTTGACTAGCCATTTTCGTTATTACTATTATCAGATCTACCCTTTACTTGCCAAGAAACCTTAAAAAATATCTTCCCTCCTCCCATTTTGAATGAAGGATTTTTTAAGAATACCTGATGTCTTTCATGACAACTCTAGGGTTAATTAATGTGTTCAATGAGGATGTGGCAAGCATGTTTTTACATTTCACACTAAAAGATATTATTATGATTGGTTTATCAACATCCCATAGGATTTAATTACCTCTTAGGTCTAATGTGAAAGCACCTTTTTAGGTCAATTTGGGTAGGTTACCAGTCCTAGTGTCATATACTAATATTTTATAGTATGAGGAGAGGTCCCAATGAACCAATTAGAGCCTTTAGTGCTAGATTCCAAAAAAAAAATTAGTCTATTAAATGATTCATATAAACCCAATGTTGCACTAACCCTTGAGATGTACAAGAATGCATTGGATCCTAAAACCTTAGTGTTCTGGTATAAAACATTAGGTGCCACTAACCTGCTAATGGCATATGTTGAATCCATCAACATTGATAGATAAATAAATCCTTATTTATAAAGCCTAGTTAGACCCAATATATACCAAAACTATCTAATATTTAATTAAATTATGAATGATAACTAGAACATTGTGTCTTAAAATTATAATCAAAGACACATGCAATTAACCTTATCCCATACTGTACCAAACCAAAGCCTACTTTTTTTTGAAAAACCCTGTTCATACATCCCATCAATACCAAATCCAAACTTTAATACCAATAAATACTTCCACTTATGGTTTAACTATAGACTCTAACAAATTTGAATTAGATTTGATCTAGAGGACATTGCAAAATTTGAGTAATGAATTATTGAGCATGTAAAAATGAATGGGGAATATGGTGGAAAAAATATAAATTAGTGATTTGGATTCCAAATATATAAAATACCATTCAACATGCCTAAAAATAATTTAGAACAAAATCTACCCAATAAGGTACCTAAAATAAATATCTTAGAAGCAACACTACCTAATTGGTGTCATGTTCATAATACAACACAACATAGAGAATATTATGCAGTCCGAACAGGACACAAAGTGAGGTGGCAGGAAACATTAAAAAAGAATGTGGATCTTAGAGCACTCATTCATCATGACGCAACTCATGCAAAGGAGGGAAAGATTAGCTTGTAATAGAAAACTAATGAGTTGGAGGAGTGGCTTCGTGGAGAAAGGTTTACAATCATTAAAAAGGAAGGCCCTCGAGAATGAGAAGCGGATCCTGAACATGCCTAAAAAAAGGTGAGCTTTGAACCAAATTGGTAGCAGGTGGGATCATTGTATAGTTTACAATGATTGGGTATCAAAGGAAATCTGCATGGCTCACATAAAGAAAGGAGAACCAAGGAAGTAGGAACCCAGAAATTGTGAAGAGTGGAGAGCAAAACAAGATTTTTGGAAAATCTTGCCGAGAGGGAAGGTTGTGAACTACATGGAAAGGCTCCATGGTTCAAAACCTCATATTACAACGACTTTTTTCAAAAACTAGATTGATGATAGGGTCACTCTGCATGGCATCACAGTGAATCTAACAGAGGAATTTATAGTAGAGGTTACGGGGCTACCTATGGAAGGAATAAAATTATCCAAGTAGACTAGCATTTCAAATGAGGCCTTTTGCAAATTCCCTAAGACGGACATTGAAGAGTAGAAGCTGGAAAAGAATGGGGATTTCTTTGAACTGGAACATATTAAGGGCATTTGGAGGGATGTCTTATGCTATATTTGGGAGT
This sequence comes from Torreya grandis, assembly GCA_037957365.1. Classification (NCBI taxonomy): domain Eukaryota; kingdom Viridiplantae; phylum Streptophyta; class Pinopsida; order Cupressales; family Taxaceae; genus Torreya; species Torreya grandis. The sequence goes on from JARHVA010006899.1 coordinate 696,346, forward strand.
ACTTCATACTCGATGGAAGAAGCAAGAGAGTCCACAAATTCCACTTTGTATTCCTAAATCATTTCAGACACAAAGTAAGAATTTCCTTTCCCTTTTATCTACGTTTCTCTTTGGTCCAAAGTTTATTCGCTCACAGGAAGAAGGAAAAGCATCTTATTCTACATGAAGGATTAATTCTGATAATTAAAGGCTATTGCAAGAACAAGGCCATGGTTGTGAACCCTTATCTGGGGAAAAACAAGGATTCATAGAGTAACAAGAGTAAAATTGTTAAAGGGAAAGATAAAATGAAAATCAAGCCCCCTAGTGTCAAGAATTAGAATGTTGATGAGGACACAGAGTGGGAGAGAACTGATAAGTCTGGGGAGGAAAGCTTGGACGAAGAGGGTGGAACAGAAAGTAGGAATACAAGTTCCAATGAGGAAGAAGAAGTTCAAGAGAAGAATGAGAAAGAAGGAGCCAACATAGAGGAGGAGTCTAAAAATAGTGAAGATGACTTTGAGGAAAACCAACAAGTGTTTGAGGATGATAAAGTCCTGGATGACCCTATTGAGGACCCTATTTCAATAAATGAGAGGGAGAACATAGTTCAGGCTGACAACCAAGAAATAGACCTGGGAGTTCAAGCTGAAACTAAGGAACATAATCAAAGGGGAAGAGAGGATCATATTGAAGAAGGTGGGAACAGTCCTAATAAGAACACAGAAGAGTGGAGTGATAAAAGGTAGAATAATGGAAGGCACACACCTATGAGACGGGTTAATTGCAAAGCAGAGGCTATCCTCTAGCTCGATTCATGGATGTTTAAGGAGATAATGGATCTCAAAAGGAAAATGGAAATAATGGAAGACAACTAGAAGGCAGTTTGGAACAAAATCAATAACATGGAAAAATAGATGAGAGACATCCCCATCAAGCTCAAAGACTATGAGAACAACCTAAGGGAACTCATCAAGGAGAGCAAAATGAAAATGGAGGAAGTTACATCTAACATATGTGTTTTCAGCTATTAATATTGGAAAAAGAGCTAATGAGGAGATCAAATCCTTGGAGGGGCCTAGCAAGAGGATGAGATAGAGCTCAAGAAAGAAAGTTATGTAAGAGGGAGCCATGTTGGCGGCTACTACCATTTAGGATACTGCTGTGAAAGGTAAGGAAGTAGTGAAAATGATTTTGGAACTAGAAGAATAGCCTGGTTCTTCTAGTTGGTTGTGTTTTCTGGTCCTATTTCCTAGTTTTTTGTAATCTTTTGACTATGGTGTAGCCAAGTCTATGCAAAACCTAGGTTTTGACTTGTGGTCTTTCAGGTGGTTTCAAGTCCATATAAAACCTATTTATGTTACTTCTTTGTAGTAGGTTTTAGGTTTTGCCTGTGGTCATAAATGCTTCATCTTTCTTTCTTTGTATCAGGGTTTCGGGGTCCCTTCAAAACCTGTTTTTACCTTAATCTAAAACACAACATAGAGAATGAGATTATATAAAGTTATACACTACTATTGAAATATTTAAAAAATAAATGGAAAGAAAAGAGTGTTTTACGAACCAACCAAAGGCATCTTCCTCTAATGCATTAGGGCACCCCAGTACAACAATGGTCTTTAAGACTTATAACTTCTCATTCCTGACTAAAGATGAGAATGAACTAGAAGATAATATAGAGAGATCCATACATTCCAATAGTTCAAGAGGAACAATTATAATCTAAGGAATAAATAACCTATTAATACCTCCATTCCTTTGAACAATAATTATAATACTCCTCTAAATTATAAGGACAATAATAATCTTCCTTCCCCCAAAAGGGATGATCATTTTTAGAGTGTAGAACTATAAAGAAGAGCTAGGTATACAATTGCTCAGGATATGAAGAAGATCAAGACTAATATCACCCTACATGAACTACATTAGAACACTAAATAGAGGTAGTTATTGATCAAGGCCCTAAATATAATATCCTCTACATTTGATGAGTCCAAATATACCCATGTTAACATGATGGTATATAAAGATAAGCCTAAAGTGCCACCATTTTTACTAACTATTATAATTTTCAAAAAAAATGTGCATAATTAAATGGTTGACTTAGGTTCCTCAACCAATGTGATGCTAATAAATGTGTTCAAAAATTTGGATTTGACCCCTAATAAGTCAAAAAGGTTGGTCCTATATATAGACAAACCCTCTATCTCATGTATTGGATAATTGACTAATGTGCACATAAAAATTTCATCATAGCCATGTATACAATAATATATAGATATTCTAGTCATTGACATTCTAAAAGCTTGTGGCCTACTACTAAGTCCTGATTGGTAAAAAAACACTAAATGGGTATATGGACACATATTTCTCACATATGTGGCTACCCTAGAAAGAAGTAACCAATTAGATCTGAGTAGATAGAGAACTAAAGATGAAGTACCTAATCATCAATTACAACACCAATAATGAGAAGGTTAACTTCACCTATCCACATTTAGGAATGTATAATTTTAATACCAAGTAAGAGATTCATGAAGAAGATTTTGAAGGTTCTTCTCAGTTATGGACTCTCCATTTCAATAGAGATAGATCAAAATAAGGTTTAGGTGTTGGTGTAGCTCTAATCAATCTAAATGGTAATTAGTACCTCACTATATACAAGTTATAATTTCCTTGCACCAATAATAGGGCTGAGTATGAAGCTCTAATCCTTGGCCTAAAATTCATGATGAAACACAAAATAAATTATTTGAAAATATTATATGATTCAGAGTTGGTTGTTAACTAGATTAAAAAGAAATATTAGTGTAAGCTCACATACTTGAAGAAGTATAAAAACCAAACATGTGACCTGAATGAGCCATTTAAGGAATTCAACATCATAATCATCCCAAAGGAACAAAATTAGATGGTGGATTCACTAGCATATTTAGCTACCAATTTTTCACTTGTCTAAGAATACAAAATGTATAAATTATCTATGGAGTTAGTTCCTTACCTATATGTTCTAGACAATGTAGACAACTTCTAGGTATTTGAAGATGATCAACAGATTATCTAATTCATGAGTAGTTATAAGACATTATAATATCATTTGATATATGAGAAATATGTTGAGCCCATGCATATTAAATATTTGGGAGAAGATGGTGTCCTACAATTGAAGGAGAACTACATCCCTTTAGGGATGGTCTCCCTAGAGAGAGCTTTTGACATAGATCCACAAGCTCAAAAGTATTAGTCTAAGGAAATTGAGCCTAATTTCATTAAGGAGAATTTGGGCATTGTCCAACATCCTCAGTATTTGAAAAATTATTAAAATTTATACTAGAAGAGATAAAAAAATGTGAAGAGTTTCCTAATAGAATATAAAGATGTGATTTCCTAAACATATAAACATTTGAAAATCTTTGGCCCTAGAGTCATCAAACATACTATTACATTAAAGCCATAACATAAACCTTTTAGGTATATATAGATATTAGTCAATCCAATAATATAACCTTTCATATAAATAGAGGTACATAAGTTACTAGATGCCAAAGTCATCTTCCCAATTAGGGATTCCACCTTGGTAGCCAATCTAGTACTAGTAAAAAATAAGAATGGAGAAATTAGACTTTGTGTTGACTTTAAGAACCTGAATCAATCATCAAAAAGGGATAAATATCATTTTCCCTCCCTATCAAAAGTAATTTTTATGGTCACTAGGTCTGATATGATGTCCTTATTGGATATATTCTCAAGCTATAACCAAGTGCTAGTGGAAGCACAAGACATAATGAATACTACCTTTACCACCAAGTGGGGAAGTTTTGTATACAAAGGGATGGATTTTGACCTAATAAATGAATGAGAAACCTTCCAAAGAGAAATGAAGTTTGAATTTCAAGAAATTCTTGGCAAATGCATCATCATCTACATGGATGATTTGACACTGTATTTAAAAGATAGAGCTAATCATATAGATAATATATACAGAGTATTTAAAAAAAGTAGAAGATATGGAGTCTCCCTTAATGTAAAGAAGATAAAATTTAGGGTCACTAAAGTTAAATTATTAGGACATGTCATCACTAATTTTGGGATATCCTTTGATCTAGAATGATTCTAGGCCATTTCCAAGCTAACGCCTCTAAACAACAAGAAGTAATTGAAGTCTTTATTTGGTAACATTAACTTTATAAGGAAATTCATTTCTAGTTTTGCATAGATTGTCAAGCCATAAAATGTTATATTGAAACAAGATGCCAAGATAGAGTGGACAACAAAGGCTAAGAGAGATTTTCAAGATATCAAGATTGCCATTGCTTAAGTGCTAGTTTTAATCAACCTAAACTTTAATAAATATTTATATCTTTATTTATTCACTTTATAACATATTATAATTGTTGTACTTACATAGAATGTGGATGATAATGAAAATCCCATTTACATCATGAGTACTAATCTTAAGGATGTAGAGTTTAAATACTCTATTATAGACAAATAGATATATGTACTAATCAAAGTTGTGAAAAAGTTCATGCATTATATTCCAAGTAAAAAGAGATATGACATCATCCTAGACCTAAATATCAAGCCCACACTTGGTTAGATTGAATTAGGATAAATAAGAGGTAAATCGAGGCTAAAATTCAAGAGTTTGATCTTGAAATTAGGCCAACCAATATGGTGAGATGCCAAGGAATCATCAAATCATGACTAAAACTCATCCATGCATTTGTATTGAATAAATCAATGAGGCTCAATTAGCTAGAGGTGAGTGGTACACTCAAATCATCCATTATTTACTCATAGGTACATGTCCCCTTGAGATAAACAAAAAGAAGAAAAGATCCCTTAGGATTAAATCACCTATTTTTATGATCAATAAGGGAGTCATATACAAAAATAACTATGAGGTGATCTATTTAATGTGTGTTTTAATATAATAATATACATACACCCTAAATAATATAAATCAAAAGATTGATAGTGGACATCCCTCATGATACATAATAACTCATAAAATTATGAGTATGGGATATTACTAGATAATGATCTTCAAAGATGCACATAACCATGTCAGAACCTACCATGAATGTTAGGTGTTTCAAAAAAGGGAGGTGAATGTTACTATGCCACTGTAACTAGTCATAGAAGGATGCCCCTTTGCTCAATATAGCCTTGAATGTGGTCTTGAATTTATTGGGGTAATTAACCCAAACTACTCAACATGGTACAATTTTATCCTAAAAACTATTGAATGTTGTACTAGGTGGAGAAAATATGTGGCCACTAAGAATTCTAGAGTAATTGATGTTATTAAATTTTTAGAAGAAAATGTACTGAACACATTTGGTACTCTAATTTATTTGGTTTATGATTAGTGGTTTAACATTCAAGTCTATGAAATTTTTAAAGTGGGATTACAACAACCAAATCACCATCAAGTTCTCCTTGAACTACTACCCACAAGGGAATGGAGTGGATGAATCTACCAATAATAAGTTTATAGATGCCATCAAGAAGTCACAACAAGATAAAAAAAGGGAGTGACATATTTTATTGAAGTATGCATTATGAGTAGACCGAACCAGACATAAGTAAGCTCTCAAGAATTCACATTTTCTAATAATGTATGGGAAATAACCAATCTAAAACATTACTCTTAAAATACCAATGCACTAGTTTATGTAAGAGTACATAGGAGAGGATAAAATAAAATAGTGTAGACTACTTGATATATTATATATGGAAGATGTAAGAATTGAATTATTGCACAACTTCAACAAACATCAAGACATTGCAAACAAATGGTTTGAAAAAAGGGCTAAGATTAAGGCCTTTAGGATTTCATACCTAGTGCTTTTATGGGATAAAACACATGAAAAGAAAGGATAACATGATAAATTCACTCCTTTGTGGATTGGGCCATATTATATGCCAAATATATTAGGTAATAATTCGTTTTACTTGAAGGACCTCCAATGTCATGACCTCACTTTTCTAATCAATTGGAAATGCTTTTGAGTGATTCTAAGTGGAGATGTAAACATAGGAGTAAATTAGATTTCATGCTTTATACATTAGATTTCCTACTTTACAGAGTAGATTTAATGCATTCTTAGATTACATGTTTCTTGAATTTTGTATTTATGTTTAGTAGATTAGTTGTTATGATTTCTAGATTATTTTTTTAAAATTATAGAACATACTGACTAATTTCCTATGTTGAAGTCACAAAATACTTGAAAAAAATAAGGGGATGATTTACAAGGATAAAAAATTGGTTTTCAAAGGATTTATTCTAATAGTACTATTTATGAATCTAAATGTATCATAGGTGTCCTTAGTGTTCAAAATCCACTTCTCATTTTAGAATTCTAGGAATTCATAGCATGAGTAGCAAGTTTTGGCAACTTATGTTACCTATGGAAAAATAGTGATAGAAAAATGTTAACTATTCTAAAAAATTTATATTAATTGATGGTTGGGAGCCATCATGGACCTAATGTTTTGAAAGTGTAAGTATCTATGCTAATACTGGTGAAATATGATCAAAGCTTAAACTACATACTAATCTAAATGGACATTTACAATGAAATCTAAACTAAAGTGATCTGGTTAAAAAAAGAAGAAAAAGAGAAGGGTAAGGTGAAAAGAGAATAAGTGATTACTGATCTTAGCCTCAAACATTATGAAAAATTTTCAATTACAATTGAGTATGCATTTAACTAGTATATAGTGAAAAATAACATAAGATTAGATCTCACTACACACTAAACAAATCTCCAAGGATGATATAAAGAAGTAAAATTAAGAACTAAATTAACTTTAAAGATTTGTTACCACAATCAAATAGCATTTTCACATTCTAATGCGAAGAAAATAAAATGATGTAAATTCAAGACATTCAACTAATCTAGCATAAGCACAAATTAGAAACCCTGTAACCAAATATGAAACTCTGAATTCATAAAAACTATTCAAATTCAAGACTTAAGACTAGAAATTAAGAGAAAATCCATGTAACAATTTACACAAACAAATTTAAACAATATTTTTAGAATTCTTTGATTATATTAACTACTCAAAGTATACAAATTTTGTTCAAAATTCTCTCTCCTTACAAAATGGTAGTACTACCTTTATAGGAAGACAAGGTAATATACTGGCCAGTTACAAGATACAAATATAAAACAAGGATATATATTCTTTTTCTATAAAGTTATAGAATACATTTTCTTTTCCAAACTAAAATGACCTAGAGGCAATATGCTAATAAACTAGCATATGACTTTACAAAAGAATATTCTACTTTTAAAATATTACAAAGATTTTAAAAAATGGAATATTAATTAGTTGGTTGGTGGGACCTGTGTTTGAGAACTTTATTTCTATTGTTAGAGGATGTTCATAGCCCTCTGGTGTTGTTCATTAACTAGTTATAAGTCCATAAATAGTTTTAATAGACACTTTTCCTCTTTGTAAGAAAGCTCATTTAATTCCTTATCATTCATAGCCATCAATTCCTTAATGCTCTTAGCCTCAGTTATCCTTTCACTTGCATTGAAGATCTTGTGTAGGATCTTGATATTGTCTACCCTAAACTAGCCTTAAATTTTAATTTTTATTTCCTGAGTCACCAAAGTAGACCTATATTTGAATTCATCATCCTTGATGATGTCAAGGATAGTAGGTTATGTAGGGTCTTTGAGCTTTATCTCAAGGAGGTTTTAAATCCTTTCCATTAGTTCCTCATCATATTTTCGGAGTCTCTCTAGTTCTTGTGACCAAGCACATAAACTATTGACCTTATCAATAATAATTCCCAGAATTGCTTCAAATGTCCCAAGCTAATTGATTTAAACATAAGATTATAGCTTCCAACTCTAATGTTGATTAACCTTATTATTTTGTCTTATGAAGCTTGCCATTGGGATATTAGACCCTTGGTCACTATGTTCTACTATGCCAATGCACTTTGCCTCAATTTTATTTATTTTAAGGCCTCAAACATATCATATAAAGATTCATCTATAAATTTGATCATTGCCTTAGGCATTGATAAGACAGCCTGTGCCTTCAAATCCTCATTTTCCTTCTTCAGGTTGGATATTATTTGCTTCATACCTCTAATGCCTACTCTAACCTAAGCTGAGTGAGCCTCAATCAGTTCTTCAATGTCCTCTACATATATGGGGTGTTCACCAAGTCTCTAACCTGACTAAACCTTATGAAAGGTTAACTCTTTTGTCCCCACCATGGATTTTCTAGTTATCACTCTCTCTAATACATCTATCTTTGGATTGAATTTCATAGTATTAGTTGGTTTAGTGTACTTTGGAGGTTTAAGAGCCTCCATCTAGGTACTTCTTGATGTTCTTAGATCATTTATCTACTTTCTATCTAACCTTACAATAACCACTATTCTTCTTTCTTCCTCCTCCATCAAAGCCCTTATCCATGGCTTGATATCATCATGCACATCAATGTTAACAGTCTTGGTCAGGGCCCATGAATGGTACCAACTGGGTATTTTCTATACTTTTCCATAAATGAATTAATTAGGGATGATTGGTTAATGGATAGGGTACTCATCACTAAATAAGTTGACCTCACTCAAAGGGTGAGTGAAATTCAACTCTGTGTTCTTTGATCCAACTAAGAGCATTACCAATTTTTACTTTCTCTTATTTAATGGTGCAACTAGGACTAGGTCTAGGGAAACTTCTTTCCCTTTTTCTTTCTCAACCTCCTTTGCTTAGGCTTATGATTCCTCAGCATGATCCTCCTCTTCATTAGATCCATATACATCTGTAAGAACCTTGAAGGCATCCTCTACTATCTCATAAAGCTCCAGGACAATCATGTATAGGTATTCAACTAGAGATGCTAGTCTTTGGGGAGGGACTGAGGATGATGAACCCTTATCAGGTCTCTCTTTTAACTTTTCCTTACTAGGACCTTATGTAATCTATGCTTGGGGTTGTTTTCCTTCTACTTATGGTTTCTCTTGAGGGGGCCTTGAAGGTCTTGACAACAAATGGTATTGTAAAGGTTCCATTTGCCATATGTCACCTAATGGCTTCTCATCATTGGTCAGTCTATGCTCAAGTCTAATGGTATGTCCCTTAAGCCTAGCCAATATTTCTTTAAATTTTTTTTATTTGATATATATGATTTCATGGACACCGAATTGGTGCACATACACTAGCTTTGATTATTTTCTGGATTTCAAGTGTGTGGAGACCATGCCATAAGGGTCCCACAGCTTCAACTCATGAAGTTTCAATTTTAAAGAGTACCTATGCCTAGACATAGTATTCACCTAATCCCAATTATATAACATAGTTCTACCAATGGTTAAAAGAAAGGAATGGAGGAAGCCTTTCTTCTTATCTTTGCACACTCTATCTACACCATAAAGAAGTTGGTATGCAATTTCTTACTCTGCTAGCTTGGTGAGAACATAGACAACCAACATATAAGGTTGGATAAAAATCACTTCGATTCTAATCACTGTATAATATGGATATAACCAAGTGTTTCCCATTAGATCCACATATTTATTGATTATAGGGCTTATATTGGGCGTAGGGATCCTTATGATGGATATTACTAAGGCTAGATACACACAGTCATAGATGAATTGGATGTTATGCCTATATTTTAATATGTGTAGCTTTAAATAATGGTGAGAGACTATAAATCTACCCTTAGATGACCAATTTTTGATATAAGAGATATGGGTAGAGGCTAGCAAGGCATCCAATAATTAGGACATCATAAAAAATTGGTTACTAGTTTTATTCTTAATGGCTATGAATTTCCATTCTAAATAGATGTTGATCATCTCTCTAATTAGGGGAGTGAGCTCTTTCTCTACCATGAAGTAGATGTAATATATCCAACTCTTGTTAACATAAGTGGTTGAAGGGGATCGAGAGATTCTATTCAATAGAGTCATGATTACCCTAACCCCCTTTCTAAATTAGGCAACTGGGATGTTTCCAGTAGGATCTTAGATCACATGGTTCCCTTAAAGCAACCATGTCCTAAGGTTGGTTTCTAGATCATTCTTTCTAGTCCATTCTTTAATAGTGGGAAAATCCACTTGGGGTTTCTAAAGTTTATAATAACTCTTAAAGGCCAATGGGGAAATGAATGCAATTCTTTTAAAGTTCCTTTCATGAATAATCTAACCTTGATCAATCCTAAAATCCTTAAAATTGAGAGCAAGGAGGTTGATATAGTGGATTATCTTAGTTTGGTGGCTTCATGGTGGAGGCTGGCCATTTAGACTACAACTAGGTCATAATACTTTTTGGTTACAGTGGAAATATTCTATTCTTCTTTCATGATGGGTTGCATGTCTTCAATGGTCCAAAAGAGCTCAGAGTAATTCTTATTACCCATGCTCAATGTAGTAGTGTCCAAGTTTGTGTCATTAAAGAACCTCTGTTTATTGTCTGTAGACAAATACAACTATATCTCATCCCTATATTGCTGCCTCCAAGGTACCATGACTTCCAAACTTTGAAAATTACTTATTGTTGTGTTACAAATGGTCTTTGGGTCAATTATTTTATGTTCAAATTGTAATTAGACTCTATTTTAGCTTAATTTTTATCAATTCAATCTCAAATTAGGGCTTTAATGCAAGTTTAGGGCTCTCCTAATGATTAATGGTGATGTCTTACTTGGACTTTGGATCATACATGCCTCAGATTTGATTTTGACCTTTGCCTTTATATGTTTGCATTTTTGAGCACATATGATATTTATTTTGTCATTTTGTGCTTGCGTGGTTCTTTTTTGGCATCTATCTATCAATTTTCATGGTATTTTTAATAAATGCCTTCAAATCACTAGTCATTTTTTTTTTAAATTGCATTTTTATTTGCACCATTTGATCAATATCCAAGGATCAACATAGACCATTAATCATGATCTAGGCCTTGCATGTCATTGGGCATCTTTGTATTGAACTTCATGGTTATGCCACTTGGCACCTCTACAATCTCTTTAAGCTATACTTCTTATATCAGTCCCATATCGAGTGAGCATCCACCATATGTCAAGCCCATGGGTTCTCAAATCTTTGTTGAAAATTCATTGGCGATCTCATGTTGTTAGATCATTTGGGCCCAACACAATGTGAGTTATTGATCCTATAAGGTGCATGAACTTTAATCAGTACATGGTTACAGAAAGGACTTAGACTAAAATATTTTAAGCTATGTTTATTTCATGTTAATAAACATGACATAGACTTAGACTAAAATATTTTATGCTAAGTTTTAAAGCATAATATCAAATGACCCCCTGAATGACATAAAACATGTGCCTTTATTTAGAAAAAAATGTTAGATGAGCTTGAATTTCATGGCCTCATGGGAATTAGTGACAACCTCATGGATGTAAAATGATGTTCATGAGGAGATTAAATTTAATATTGTGAAGTCCTTAAGGTTTGGTGGGCTTAAAGTTGATGGTCTCTCAGATGTCAATGATAGCCTTATAGACATTATTTGATGTTCATGAAGACATCAAATTAAAACTCATGAAGTCCTGTTAATGTTAAGCTTCATATGTGGGAGCACCACATGGCATATTTGTGGGGTTTCTTAGGCCTTTTGACTTTTTGACATTGTCTTCACTCCATTGGATCTAAATCCATGAGTGACCATGAACTATGAATCATGATTTGGGCACTTGTACGTGATTGGTTCCTTTGATTGATTAAAGTCAAAAACTTAAGGTTTTATTTTATTAAAATATACATCAAGGCCTTATGATAAAACTTAGGCTTAATCTTATATTTAATACTGGGGCCCATCTAACCTTTGAGCTTCTCTCAAACTATCCAATATTCAATTCTACTTAAGCACGGGCTGTTAGATTTATAAAGAAGCAAGGTATTTAAGTTAAGATTTAGGTAGATATAAACTTAGGTTAAATAATTAAGGCTAAGGCCTCATTTGTGTTGATAATCATGAATGGGGCCTTATAATTAAGACTTTAGGCTAAATAGATAAAAAAAGGGGACCATGCTAGAAAAAATTAAAAGTGGCCTTGCCAACACAAACATTAGACTTAGTTATAAATATAAGAAACAAAGGGGGAAAATAAAAGGGACCAAGTAGGAATTTAAGGTTAAGGTTTGGTCATGTTAAGAAATACAACTAAGCCCTAAGATGTAAATTAAACTTAAGTCCAAAGTAACTTGAAATGTTCCTACTAATTTTCTCCTGCCAAATGTAAATTTGAACCAAGGTCTTGAGTTAGGGATTTTAAAGGTGAGCTTTCAGAAAATGAAGCCCAAATAGAGTTAATATATGAATTCTAAGCATGATCCATCATCAAGATCTCCAAGAACCTATATCTTTAAGACATGAAGACTAATTATTAGCAACATTAGGCAATCCAAAAGCAAAATAATAAATGAGTAAGCCAACTTTATCAAAGTGGATGATCTTCAAATTCTAATAATGTTCAAATCATGCCATGGTTTTAGGGTTGAGGTTCAAAGTATCTCAAGGGTCCCAATTTTAAAAAATGAGGGTTTGTTGACCTCAAAAAATGGCAACTTCTAGGGGAAACATAGCAATATGTTAGAATTTAGAGATTTTGGTTTAGAAAAATAACTAATTCATCCACTTCACTTGATCAATGTCATTATCTAGATCATTTTATGGTTAAAAAAACCTTGAACTTTTAGAATTTGGATCAAACATTAAGACATATCCATGCTATGTGTGTACTTTGATTCCACTTACTATTTGCCATGGGATTCAAGGGATAATTTCTAGGTTTCATATCTTTAATCATTAACACTGACTTGGAGCATGTTTAGATATTCATTGAGAACCATGATTCTAGTTTAGGGAAGGCTTGGGAATTGATCTACTACCATCTAGGCATCTATAGACCTGATAGATATTCCTTTGGCTCAACTAATGGCCTTGCTCCATTGCTAGCTAGGCATCCATATCCCTAGTGGAGGTTACCAAAATCACATATGCTTGAAAAGTTTTGATTTTACATTGGATTCTTATGTTTTATTTTTAGATCTTTTATGATTTCAATAAGGTTTGGAACTAGGGTAGCCAAGTTTAAAGATTTATTCAAGTGTTTGATCTTCAAAAAATCACCTATGGTGTAAACATTATCCTAGCAAAGATGTTTATTAAGTGCAAACATGATTGTACCTCAATAGATTAAGTTTTTGTCTTACAAGTGTAAATTTTCTTAAAACCAAATTTAGGTCAAGACAATGTTTAAGCTCTCATGGAACAGTTGGCCTCTTCCATTGGTCTTTACTAGTTTATTCAAATCACAACATTAGGCTCACATTTTATACCCATGGTCAACACATGTATTAGGTTCATACCTACATTATTGGACTTTAGAGTTTCAAGAAAGCTAAATAAACTTTGACCTGGGCTATCCAAAAGGACTTATTAGAAACAAGGAACAAGGTAACAAAGCAAACACACAACAAAAAGTAGAAAAACAAGAAATAAAATGAAACAAATAGATATATACATACTTATGTATAAATAAGGGACATGAAGGAAAGAACTAAAAAAAAAATGGCATACCTACACTAAGTCTAACCATCTTATTGATTTACTCCATAAAGACCTTAGGGGGAGAGACTAAAAAGTAATGTTTGAGGTACTACCCATTAGTGGGTAGTGTGAACTCTACTCCTTATAATTATTGAGTCTAAAGGTGTTGTCTCCTAGTGTGTCTAAAATCTAATAAGGTCTAATCTAAAGAGGTGTGAACTTACCATGTTTACCTCTATGCTCAGATGCTTTGTCCTAAAGGAGAACTAAGTCTCCTTGTATGAACACCTTGATATTTGATCTCTTGTCAAACCACCTCTTCACCATGTTATGATGTCTACTAAAATTATCAAAAGCCTTCTCATGTGCATCTTCCATCTAGATGATGTCTAAAAATATTGAATTTTTTAGCTCTTGATATTTTTCCATATACTCTTGCATGAATTTATACGTAGGTAGCTTGAGAGTGATAGGGAAGATAGGCTCTTGGACATACACCAATAGAAATGGTGATGCCTTTAAGGCTTTCTTGATCCTTATCCTATCTACCCATAGGGCATACTTGAGAAGCTTATGCCAAGTCTTGGGATTGTCTGCAATAGACTTCTTGATTGATTTCATTAAGTTCTTATTGGTAGACTCAAACAATATATTTCCTTAAGGATAATGGTTAGATTAAAAATTAAGATAAATGCCATTATAATACACCCATTCCATCATATCTAAGGATATAAATGTAGATCCATTATCACACACCAAAGAGACTAGAGTTACAAATCTGGTACATATGTTCTCCTCCATGAAACTAATCACTTCTTTAGTCTTGCATTGTTTGGTGGATACAACTTTAGTCCACCTTGTGTAATAATCTATGGTATTCAAGATATACTTGTGATGTTCTGATGAATTGGGGTTGGTTACCCCTACAAAGTATAACCCTCATTATGCAAAGACATTATTGTCTTAGGCTCTTTGGTGTAAAGATCTTACATGAGTGGCATTCCCTCACATACTTATGAACATCTTTGAAAATAGTTGGCTAATAGTAGCCAACATTGATGATTTTGTGGGATATAGTCTTCCTATATGGGTGTCTATTTCCAAACTTCTCATGGAAGGTGTTCATTATTTGGGTAGCTTCTTCTTTTGAGACACATCTTAGATAGACCCCTTCAAAGTTTTTTCTATATAAAACCCCATTTTTGATCAGATAATGGGTTGTCTTGAGCTTAAGGGTCTTCTTTTTCTCCTTGGTTAGTATTACATAATAAATACCATTAATTAGTCAATGAATTATGGAATCATACCACTCACCAAATTGAAATCTTTGTTGATCAACTTGCATAATACTTAGTTTAGGGCTGGTATTAGTAATCATTTAAACTAGACCTTGGCACCTTACCAGATTTGTATTTTTCATTTCTATGTCATATTCTTGCAAAATTGACATCCATTTACCTCTACATTCTTCAATTTAATTTTAGCTTAGCATGATCTTTGTGGTAGGGTTAGGTAGAATAACATGCACATTATTTCTAAGGATATAGTGCCTAGATTTCTTCACTACCTTAACTAATGCATATGCTTATTTATCAATCAATGAATAATTCAATTCAACATTCTTAAGGTTAATACTCATGAAATCTATTGGGTAATCACACCCATCAACCTTCAGAGTTAAAACTACAACCATAGTATTGTCAAATGGAAAATAATAGAGATAAAATTACTTTGAAAAGTCAAGACTTATCAAGTCTAGAGCTTGACTAATTGATTCTTTGATGTCATTGAATGCCTTCTTGGATTCCTCATTCCAAGTGACCTTAACATCCTTATTTATCATGTCATTCAATGGCTTAACAATCTCTACAAAGCTAGAAATAAACTTTCTTATAAAGTTTATCTTACCAAAAAATGATTTTAACTTTTTTCTACTATTTGAAGGCTCTATCTTAGATATAGCTTCCACTCTTTCAGGATCTATGGAGATCCCATATTTAGCTATGACATGGCCTAAAAATTTAAATTTATTAACAAAAAAGATGATTTTATTAGGGTTTCGGGAGATTACATACCTTATGAATCTCTCAAATACTTGTTGTAAATGCATTGATTAATTTTATTTATTTTTAGAAAAAATGGTTAGATCATCCATGTATATAATGATTTACTTACCAATTAGACCTTGGAAGGCATGGTCCATGGCCCTTTGAAAAGCATCTCCTACATTTATTATCCCAAAAGACATTCTCTTGTATGTAAAGGTTCCCCATTTAGTTATGAAAGTTGTCTTCATCCTATCTTCTTTGTCAACCAACACCTAGTTGTAGCCTAAAAAACCATAAAGAAAAGACATCATGGCTAATCATGAAACAATTTGTATTACCTGGTCAAGAGAGGGAAGAGGATAATTATCTTTTTTAAATGCTTTATTAAAATTTATAAATTCAATGCATATCCTAATCTCACCATTTTTCTTCCTAACTGGCACCAAATTGACCACCCAGGTAGAATGCCTAATGGGAAACACTATTTTAGCATCTAGCAATTTCTTGACCTCTTTGAAGATAATTGGTTCTAAGATAGGGTTCACATGTCTTTGTTTTTGCTTGAAGGGTTTACAACTTTCCTTAAGGGGTATAGTATGGGTGATGACTCTTGGATCAAAGATCTTTAAGTCATCATAAGACCAAGCTATGACATCTTTGTACTTCATTAAAAACTCTTTGACCTTTTTGTTCTCAACACTAGTGAAAGATTTTACAACATTAACCAACTAAGGCTGATCTTGAGAACCAAGATCAATTGAATCAGAATCCTTCCACTTACTTTAGGAATCTTAGAAACCTAAGCTAGCTTATCTTGATCAAATAGTGTCTCTAAGGTAATCATCCCCTTATGGATCTTATTGTCATTCAAATGAATGAATTTAACATCAAATTTGACTTTCCTAAGTACATTTTCATTAGTTTCATCAATAATCTATTCCTAAAATGCTCCTAAACTAGTCATGAAGTTCAATATTTATTGATCATCATGAAAGACCTAAAAATGATTCACATTATCTGGGACTGAAGGACAAGGTATTAGCTTAATGCTAAATTTGGTTAAGTCTTGGTCATGAATGAGGTTGGTTATAGTAGATGTCAACTCATTAGTAGGTTTGTTCTCCTCTCTAAGGATGGAGACAATGTTAAAGGCATCAAAATACTCAATTAGATCTTAGACCCTAAACTTATACATCTTGAGGTATGAGAGTTTATATTAATATTTAATCTTTACTTGGTTGACTACAAGCTCTTAATCACCATTGAGTAGTAGTTCCTTGACTTTATTTTTGATAGTAAACTATAAACCTAGGATGAGGGACTCATATTCAATAAGGTTATTAGTGCATGGGAACTAGAGCTTATAGGAAGCATGGTATTTCTTACCAATAGGGTCATTTAGAACAATGCCTACTCTAGATATAGACTTATACCAAGCACCATCAAAATGTAGCTTCCATAACCCATGAATAACATGAGTATTCTTAGGATCACATACCTTTGTAGTCTCTAGGGTGAAAAAACCTAAATCTAAGTTAATTATGTTGACCCTTTCATTGAAAACATTGTACACAGTGATCATGTGCTTCATTCTTGTCTCTCTTTTAACCTAGATTTGGTTTGGAACTCCTTTCCAAGGTAGCCATCAATGTGAACAATCTGTGGACATGTAGCCATTCAAAGCTTTGGTCCATTACCTACTTAAAAAGATCTCATAAACATTAAGAATTCCAATAACTTGGATATCAATAAACTATTATACTCTAGGATTAGAGGCCAATTGCATTTTAACATTTAATAATTCCTCAATCACCTTGACTCTAGATTTATTTAATTAAGTAATAACTCTATCAGACTTAATAGGTGTCAATTTAAGTTGTTTGTAAATACCTACTAGCATGATATTGGTGGATGCACTAGAATATAATAAACAATTTTGTAAATTCTTACCAAACATCTTGACTGTAAGCAATAAAGGAGAATTTTCCTTATATTTGTGCATAACCATATTAGCATTATCAACTTTGGGTGGTTTGTTGGATTTCTTTGATAATGATTCCAATAAGAGGTCCCTTTGTTTTGGGATCTATGCTAATTCATGCAATGTGATGTTATATTTTATCTTCTTTATGTCCTCAAGAATATTATAACCAATCTTATTTGAAGAACTAATACCATCAACATTATGTTTAGAGCTACTCCCTTTAGGTGGTTCTAGATCATTGCTTGAAGAAGTGTCTAGAGGAGTTCCAAAGTTATTTGGAGGCATTGCGGTAGTCAAGGGATGCCTCTGATCTTTATTACTCAAAGGATAATTCTTCTTTAGGAATTATTAAAAGGCCTAGATTTACTTAGGACATCATTAGGTTCATTGTCCTTTTGAAAAGGGAAACCAAACATCTCCACCATGAAAGTTTGATCAGCAGGCTTGGGCCTTGAAGTACCTAAACCACTATCCTTATTAGGGACCACTTCAAATGTGTCTAACTCTTCTTGAAAAGGTTTAAAATACTTACAAAATTTTATGTAATAAATCTTACCATGCTTGGATATATAATGCACTCTACAATAATCAGGGAAAGTAATGTCAATAAGATCAATCTCCACAGTCTTGTTTTTAGAAGATGGTTCATTGTTATTATTATTGTGGAAACTATCATTATGAAACCTATTATTAAGTTTATTAAACCTTTAAAATGAGAAATTCCTACCATATCTCTCTCTAGTATTTCCAACTTATTTTTATAGCTGAAGGAAATCAATGCTTGACTTTTGGACCATTTTTAGAATAGACTCATTCTCATTCTTGGGAGCTTCATAATTATGCACCTAATTATTTTTAGTACCAACAATTGGTACTAAAGATATTTGATCATTTACATTAAATCCATTAGGAGTAGGATGACTCAAAAATTGTACATTCTAATTGGGAGCAACATGACTCAAAGGCAATTGATTCAGATTTAGGAGTTGATTCAAGGCTAGAACATTTTGATTATTGTCAAGAAAGATGTTCAAGATGGGAAAATGTGGATTGATATTTGGTACAATGTTGTCTATTTGTCCTTTGGGATACATTTGATCATTGATGATCACTACTTTAGAATAATCCTTGGCTAATGAAGTTAATTAAACAAAAAACTATCAAGAATAAGAAAATTACCAATAGGCCAAGATATTGAAACAATAATTAGAATTGATTCATATTGATTGATTGAAATAATTACAAACCCAAACCATGCTTAAATAAGCCCCAAATCAAAATTTAGAGTTGACATGCAAAAAAAAAAAAATCCAAAATCTAAAAAAATGTCTATTTTTAGAAGCTGCTATTTATAGTAAGTTTCACATGCAAGCATGCACAAATTAAAAAATTTATCAAAATAACCTATTTACTAAAATTATCCTATGGTATGAAATTCAACTAAAGTTGACTTTCATTTATAAAAATATACAATTTCTAAAAATAGAAAATTCTTAAAGAAAATCATTAAACATTAATTTTAGACCCTCAGATGATCATGTTTGTCATCCAAAAAATATCAAAATCAAATCTAAGTAGATAGAGACACTTAGGGTAGAATCAATCTTTTTGATATGATTGTTTGGGAACATGGAAGAGCTTAAATAGAGTTACGAGTCAAAAGTAATGACCTCCGGAGGGTTGGCCTATTTTTTTTGCATCATTATCCTCTCATTGAAAATAACTCATCTCCTATGAGTTTCCCTAATTGTAATGCTACCATTTTCCCTTTTCAATCTTATTCAGCTCCCATTTTATAATCCAAGTGCTTTATTCTTGCTATGATCTTTCCCACTACACCAAATACCTTTTATAATTCCCTTGCCTTGTGCTCACTATTTTCATATCCAAAACCTATACTATTTTTTCTTTCTTCTATTTTAGACTTGCTGCTCCCAATTTAATTCTTCATATTCATCATCTTATCCATGAAATTCACATAAATTTGAAACATTAAATACTAGATATATATCAAATTTTTGTGGTAAACTTACCTCATAGGCATTATCATTGATTTTGTTCACAATTCTACAAGGTCCAATTTTATTGTACTTCAATTTATTGTATGTACCTTTTGGAAATATCTCTTTCCTCAAGTAAACCATTACCAACTCTCCTTCTTCAAATAACTTGGATCTTCTTCTGACATCTACTAATATTTTATATTTCTCATTACTTTCCTGTAACTTTATTCTTACACCTTGCAATTGCTGTATATGCTCTACAAATGCTTCTACATCATCACTAATTCAATATAAAATTGGAAATTTTACCAAGTCTAAAATACCCATAGGATTTATCCTATAAACAATTTGAAAATGTGAATTTCCTATTGATCTATTCACTAAACTATTATATGCAAACTTAGCTTGTGGTAAAGCCAAGTCCCATTGCTTTGGCTTCTCTCCCAC
Organism: Torreya grandis; assembly: GCA_037957365.1. Lineage (NCBI taxonomy): Eukaryota > Viridiplantae > Streptophyta > Pinopsida > Cupressales > Taxaceae > Torreya > Torreya grandis. The sequence goes on from JARHVA010006899.1 coordinate 716,372, forward strand.
TATACATCTCAATAAATTTTCCAAGATCCTATTCACAACTTATATTTTTCTATCTATTTGTGGGTGATATGCATTAATGCATTGTAGCTTAGTACCCATCTTCTTCTATAAATTCTGCCAAAAATGACTTAGATTTTTTGTGTCTTTATCTAAAGTAATAGTTTTTGGAACATCATGTAATCTCATCATATCCATAAAAAATAATTATGCAAATCTAGTGGAATCATTGGTTTTATTACATGAAATTAAATGAACCATTTTATAAAATCTATCTACAAAAACAAAAATTGAATTGTTACTTCTCTGTGTGTTTGGTAATCCCAACAAAAAGTCCATACTCAAATCCTTCCATGGTCCTCTCGGAATTGGTAATGGAATGTATAGTCTAGTATTTTTTCCATGTCCTTTAGCCACCTAACATATTCTTCACCTTGAAACATACCTTGTCACATATCTCTTCATGTTTGGCCAAAAATACTTTTTCTCCACCAAAGCTATTGTCTTTGTCTTACCAAAATGTCTAGCAAAACCACCACTATGTAATTCTCTTATTATATTATCTCATAGAGACCCAAATAGAATACATAATTATTTCCATTTAAAGAGATAACCTTCTTATATAAGATACTCATCATGAATAATATATGTCCCACCTACTAATGGATTCTTATACTATTCAACTATCTTGCCAAAATATGGATCAATATCATACAATTCTTTGATAACCTCAAATACAACTACTTCACTCACCATAGTAGTTAATAATGCTACTCTCCTACTCAATGCATCAGCTACCTAATTCTATTTTTATGATTTATGATTCAACATAAAAATATACCCCTGCAAGAAAAAACCCCACTTTGTATGCCTACTATTCAACTTATTTTGTGTATTCACATACTTCAAAGCCTCATGATCTATAAATAGGATAAAATCCTTAAGCACAAAATAATGGCTCCAATATCTTAATGCTTGTACAATTACATAATTTTCAACATCATAAGTAGAATATTTTATTCTTACCTCATTCAATTTCTGATTGAAATACGCTATTGGCTTTCCTTCTTGACTTGGCACAACACCAATTCCCATAAATGAAGAATCACAATCAACCTCAAACACTTTTTAAAAATATAGTAATTATAAAATTGGCCCTTCTATAATCTTCTTCTTCAAAATTTCAAAGCCTTTTGTGGCTATTCTAGTCCATGCAAATTCCTTCCCTCTCATGTAATCTGTTATTGGTGCCATAATACTACTAAATTTTTTAATAAATTTTATTTAAAAAGTTGCTAAATCATGGAAACTTCTTACCTTTGTAATGATTTTTGGAATAGGCCACTCAACAATTACCTCTATCTTTTCTTCATCCATTTTCACACCATCTACTAAAACTACAAATCCCAAAAATACCAAACTATTTTGTATAAACCTGCACTTATTCAAATTTACATAAAACTTCTCTTTTATTCATAAATCCATTACCATTCTCAAATGATATAAGTGTTCTTATTTAGTCTTATTGAATATCAAAATAACATCAAAATAAACAACCATAAAATTACCAATATATTCTTGTAACACTGTATTCATCCCCCTTATAAATGTACTAGGTGCATTAGATAATCTAAATGGCATCACCATCCACTCATATAAGCCATCCCCAATCTTGGATGCAGTTTTGCACTCATCTCCTTCATGAATTTTAATTATGATAATAACCACTCCTTAGATCAACCTTGGTAAAATAATTTACTCTTGCAAGCACATCCATCATATCATCTAAATGAGGTCTAGGAAACCTATACTTTATTGTAATTTTATTAATTACTCTACTATCCACACACATTCTCCATCCTCCATCTTTCTTTGGAGTTAACAATGCTAGTGTTGCACATGGACTCTTAATCTCCCTTATAACTTTCTTCCTTAGCAATTTAGTAACTTATTTATTTAATTTTTCATGTTCTATTGGACTCATCTTATAAGTTGATTGATTAGGTAGAGCTGATTCAGGAATCAAATCAATGTGATGCTGAATATCTCTCTTTGGTGGTAAACCATCTAGTAACTCATCAGGCATAACATATGCATATTCTTTCAACACTCTTGCTACTTCTATTGGTATTGAAACCATGTCTATTTATTCATTCTTTACTACTAATGTATAACAACAACCTGCTACCTTCATATATTGGATAAATTATTTAGTAGAGAGCATGGTTTCTATCTTCTCTTCCTCTTTAAGAGGTAACAAAACTACCTTTGTACCACCTTTACAAAAAGTGTATGTGTTCTTTGCTCCATCATGAACTACTTTCCTATCAAATTTCCATGGTCTCCATAATAACACATGATATGCATCCATCAGAATAACATCACACCATATTTCATCATTATAAGTTTTTCCTATAGAAAACTTGATTAAGCACCTTTTATTTACTATAAAATCATTAACTTTATTAAACCATGAAATATGATAAGGGTTAGGATGTTTTTCACATTGTAGATTTAGTTTCTCAATCATTTCTTTAGAAACCATATTTTCACAACTACCGCCATCTATAATTGCTTTTCATACCTTTCCACCTAAAGTAAATCTTGTTCAAAAAATATTTTTCATAGCCATGCATCACCACCTTTTTTATTCTAGACTTGTTCCTTCTTTGGAGTAATAATTGTTCTTATCATCATGAGATTCTCTCTAACATCTACTGGTGTAACTTCAGTGTTTTGCTCTTCTATTTCAGCCTTAACTAAGTTTACTCTTGGATGATCTTCTTGCCTCCTTTCTTGATATTAATAGTTTGTAAACTCAAATACTCTGTGCTCCTCTTCTCCACATCTATAATAGACATATGATCTATGCTGATTGGAAAACCATCCTTTAGCACCATCGTAACCTCATCCTCTCTGAAATCTTCTTCCTCTTTGTTAGTATTGAAACCCTTGCCTATTATCATCTTGCCTTTCTACACCATATAATTATTCACCTTTATTAACATTAAATAAACCTTTGGTGGTATTAAACCCACCTTATCCATTTATTGGAGGGTATTTGCCTCTCCGTAGACTAGTAGATGTCCTTCTAAAATTATGTCTATTTTGTTTCTCTTCTACTTTCAAAGCTAATTGATAAGCCTCCTCCATGTTAAGTATTCTATGCACTCTTAATTCATCTTGAATAGAAAATTTCAAACCATTTACATACCTTTCATCCATTTTCTCTTATATTTCATCATGATCCACTCATATGGAAAGTTTATAAAATTCATCTGTATACTCTTGTATACTGTGATATTTTTGACTTAAATTTTTAAATCTTCTATATAAGGTTTATGCATAATCCACAGAAAGAAATTTCTCCCTCAGCTTCTTCTCCATATTTTTCCATGAATTAATATTCTCTTTACCTTTTCTATATCTCTCTTTTTGTATGTGGTCCCACCAAATCATTGCATGATCTTTCAATTTCATGCATGCAAACTTTACCTTCTTGTCTTCTCTCATAGTCTTCCACTTGAAGAACTTATCCATGCTATTCATCTAATCTATCAAATCCTCTAGTTCTAAACTATCTCCATAATATAGAACATCAACCTTGATTCCTTGATTTCTTCCTTCTAAAGCCTAAACTATCCTATCTTCCATTAATAGTGGCTATTTTTGTTTTCTTCTTGCTAAACTTCTTCATCATGATCTGTGTCTTCCTCATCACCACCTTATCTTCTCTTCTGATTGGTGATAACCTCTATTAATTATTGAACTTGCCTCTACAAATATTTTATAGTCTAGTTAATCTACACAACACCTTGTCCTGTCACCATTCTTTACTCCATGATTCAAACTTTCTCTGATATCAGATAATGAAACCAAAAACTATCAAGAACAAAAAAATTACTAATAGGCCAAGATCTTGAAATAATACTCAAAATTGATTTGTATTGATTACTTGAAATAATTAAAAACCCAAACCATACTTAAATAAGCCTCAACTCAGAATTTAGAGTTGACATGCAAAAATTCAAAAAAAAATATTAAATCTAAAAAAAGGTCTATTTTTAGCACCCATTATTTATAGTAAGTTTTACATGAAAGAGTGTATAACTCTAAAAATTTCCCAAAATAACATAAAATATTAAAATTATCCTATGGGACAAAATTCAACTTAAGTTGACTTTTGGTTCTAAAAATATACAATTTCTAAAAATAGAAAGTTCTTAAAAAAAATCATTAAACATTAATTTTGGACCCTCAGATGATCAAGTTTGGCATCCAAAATATGAAAATCTAATCTAATTGGATAGAGCTTCTTAGGGCAGAATCAAACTTTTCAATATGGTCATTTTGGCATATGGAAGAGCTCAAATAGAGTTACAAGTTAAAAATTATGGCCTTCAGAAGGTTTGCTTATTTTTTCTACATCAAAAGTTATAGGTAGAATAAATAATTTTAGAAATACAAAAGTCATAGGATCCACTACATCCTTGTAGATTTCTAGAGCTAAAACATCATCAAGCTTATAAAGGTTTATGGTCCTACTATACATTTTCTAGAACCTAACATTAAAGGACCTTATGGGATCACTTGCATCCCTCCTGATAGTGGTGAACTTGTGGTATATGACACATGGACTAACAATTTTGCCAAACTGGTCTATGAAAACATTAGTGTAACCATCCTAGCTAGTAATATAATTATTAGGAAAATTGAGAAACCATTCATATGTAACATATTTAAAAGTAAAGGGAAACAATCTGCATGCTACATCTTCATGTATGACATTTAACAACCTTAAAGTAGCTTTGAAATATTTAATGTGCTATTTAGTAGTTATAATACCATTTGGAATAAATGTTGGAAAGTATTTTTTAAGGTTATGTGGGAGATGATGTACCATACCTGACATGTTGATTAAAGAATCTCCCAACCAAGCCATACCTAGATGAAGGTCGAAGGTAGGGGTACCTTAAATAGGTGAGGTTGGCAAAGATTTGGAATGTTTATTCCTACCTTTATCTCTCCTATCTCTTCTATGGAATTCAAGCTCAGGAAAAGGTTCTCTTATCTCTAAATGTGATCTTTTTTGGATCCTTGGCAATTTTAGCTTAAATATTGAAGATCTTATTTAAAATATGATGTGTTAAGTTAATCTTTATAAATAATAGGGATTAAACCTGCACATTAAGCTAATTTTTTAAATATTTATATAAAGAATAGTAAAAGGCATTAATATTTGACTAAGCTAGCTCAAAGATGTGTCTAATTATACAAATATGGTCTATCTTTATAATTACAACTCAAATAAACCCATATCTATGAAAAATATACCAATCTTTGATCAAAACAAGCTATTCTAACCTCAAATACCACAAATTTTCAAATATTAAGCCATATTTACCAAAATTAAGCATAAAACTTCAAATAACTATGATCTTTGTCTAAAATAAGCAAAAATATATGTCAAAGACCACAAAAAATTATGATCTTTATGCTTTTGAGCAAATAGTTATGTAAAAGTGCAAATATAACATCAATCTTAGATCAACACTTAAGATTAACAAATATTCAACCAATTCTTAAAGATGCCCTCCTTCTAGTGCCAATAGGACTTGTTGATGCCTCTAAATGTATCACATGTGTCCTTAGTGTTCAAATAACACTTCTCATTTTAGAATTATAGGAATTTAGTGCATGAGTAGAAGGTTTTAGCTAACTATGTTTCTTATGGTAAAATAGTAGCAGAGTAATGTTTAATTGTTCCATAAAATTTATATTAATTGATGGTTGGGAGCCATCATGGACCAAATCTTTGTAAAGTGTAAGTCTATATGCTAATACTAGTGAATTATGATCAAAGCTTAAACTACAGACTAGTATAAATGGACATTTACAATGAAATCTAAACTAAAGTGATCTGGTTAAAAAAAGAAAAAAAAGAGAAGGGTAAGACAAAAAGAGAATAAGTGATTACTAATCTGAGCCTCAAACATTATGATAAAGTTTCAATTACAATTGAATATGCATTTAACCAATATATAGTACAAAATAACATAATCTCAGATCTCACTACACACTACACAAATCTCTAAGGATGATATAAAGAAGTATAGGTAAGAAATAAATCTAATTTAAATATTTGATACCACACTCAAATAACATTTTCACATTCTAATGTAGAGAAAATATAATGAAGTAAATTCAATATCATTCAACTAATCTAGCATAAGCATAAATTATCAACCTTGTAACCAAAGATGTAACTCTGAATTCATAAAAACTATTCAAATTCAAGACTTAAGACTAGTAATTGAGAGAAAAGCCATGCAAAAATTGACACAAACAAATTTGGATAATCTTTTCATAATTCCTTGAGTGTATTAACTACTCAAAGTATAATTTTTTTCTCAAAATTCTGTCTCCTTATAAAATGGTAATACTAACCTTTATAGGAGGACAAGGTAGTATACCAGTCAGTTACAAGATACAAATGCACAAGAAGTTAGGACAACTATCATTTTTCTACAAATTTCTAGAATACATTTACTTTTCCAAAATAAACTAACCTAGAGGAAATATGCTAACAAACTAGCATATGCCTTTACAAAAGAATATTTCTCTTTCAAAATATTATAAAGCTTTAAAAAAATGGAATATTAATTAGCTAGTTGGTGGGCTCTATGCCTAATAACTTTCTTTCTATTTCTAGAGGATGTTCATATCCCTTTAGTGTTGTTCATTAACTAGCTCTAAGTCCACAACCAGTTTCAAGAGACACTCTTCCTCTTTGTCAGCAAGTTCATTCAATTCCCTATCATTCCTAGCCATAACTTCCTTAATGCTTTTGGCCTTAGCTATCCTTTCACTTGCATTAAAGATCATGTCTAGGATCTTGTTATTCTCTACCCTAGACTAGCCTTGACTTTTACTTTTTATTTCTTGAGTCACTATAGTAGCCCTGTGTTTAAATTCATTATCCTTGATGATGCCAAGGATAGTAGGTTATATAGGGTTTTTGAGCATTATCCCAAGGAGATTTTCAATCCTTTCCATTAGCTCTTCATCATATTTTAAGAGTCTCTAGTTCTTGTGACCAAGCACATAAACTTTGAACCTTATCAATAACAATTCACATAATTACATTTAAACATCCCAAGATAATTGATGTAAACCCAAAAATATACCTTCCAACTTTGATGTTGATTAACCCTGCTATTTTGTCTTATGAAGCTTATCATTGGGCTATTGGACCCTTGGTCACTATGTTTTGTTGTGCCAATGCACTTTACCTCAACTTTATTAATTTTAATGCATTAAATATATCATAGAAGGATTAATCCAACAATTTAATCATTGCCTTAGGTTCTAATAAGACAACTTGTGCCTTCAAATCCTCATTTTCCTTCTCTAAGTTGGATATTATTTTCTTCATATCTCTAATTATTGATCTAACCTAAGTGAGCCTCAATCAATTCTTCAATGTCCTCTACATGGATGGGGTGTTCACTAGGTCTTTGACCTCTAACTAGAGTTAAGTCAAAAAATAGCTCAACCTTCTAAAAGGTGAACTCTTCAATCCCCACCATGGATTTTCTAGTTGTAACTATCTCTAATCCAACTATCTTTAGATTGAATTGGATAATAATAGTTGGTTCAGTGTACTTTAGAGGTTAAATAACCTCTATCTATGTACTACTTTATACTCCTAGAGCATCTATCTACTTGATATCTAATCCTATAGTAACCACTATTATTATTTTTTCCTCCTTCATCAAAGACCTTATCCATGGCTTGATATCATCATGCACATCAATGTTAATAGTCTTGCTCAGGGCCCATGAGTGGTGCCAAGTGGGTATTTTCTGCACTTTTCCATAGATGAACCAATCAAGGAGGATTATTCCATGGATAGGGTAATCATCACTAAATAAATTGAACTCAATCAAAGGGTGAGAGAAATTCAACTTTGGATTCTTTGATCCATTTGGGACCATTGCCAATTTTTCCTTTCTCTTCTTCAATGGTGCCATTAGAACTAGGTCCATGACAACTTCTTTCCCATTTTCTTTCTCAACCTCCTCTGCTTGGGCTTGTGCTTCCTTAGCATGATCCTCCTCTTCATCAGAGTCATATGCCTTAGTAAGAACCTTGAGGGCATGCTCCACTATCTCATTAGGCTTTAGGGAAATCATGTCTAGGTATTCAACTAGAGATGCTGGTCTTTGGGGAGGGACTGAGGATGATGGGCCCTCATTAGGTCTCTCTTCCAACTTTTCCTTACCAAGACCTTATGTAATCTATGATTTGGGATAATTTCTTTCCACTTATGGTTGCTCTTGAGGGGCCCTTGAAGGTCTAGGCAAAAAATGGTATTGCATAGGACCCATTTTCCATATGTCACCTCATGACTTCTAATCATTGGTCAATCTATGCTCAAGTCTAATGTTATGTCCCTTAAGCCTAGCCAATATTTCTTTGAATTTTTTTGCTTTAATATATATGGTATAATGGACACTAAGTTAGTGTACATACACTAGCTTGGATAATTATTTAGATTTCAAGTGGGTAGAGATCATGTCATTAGGGTCCCATAGCTTCATCTCATCAAGTTAAAATTTAAAAGAGTTCCTATTCCTAGCCATAGTATTCAACTGATCCCAATTTTATAACATAGTTATACCATTGGTTAAAATAAATGAATGGAGGAGGAATTTACTCTTGTCTTTTCACACTTTTTCCACACCATTAAGAAGTTGGTATGCAATTTCTTACTCTACCAGCTTGGTAGGAACATAGACAAGCAAACTATAAGGTTAGATTAAAATCCCTTCAATTCTAATCACTACACAATTTGGATACAACTAGATGTCTCCCATTAGCTCCACATATTTATTTATTAAAGGGCTTACCCTAGGCATAAGGATGCCTATGATGGCTTCTACAAAGGCTGGATACACACAATCACAAATTAATTGGATGTTATGCCTATATTTGAATATGTGTAACTTTGAATAGTGGTGGGAGACTATAAATCTACCCTCAAGTGACCAATTTTTGATATAAAGGATTTGGGTGAAGGCTATCAAGGAATTCAATAGATAGGACATCATGAATAATTGGTTACTAGTTTTCTTATTAATGGCTATGAATTACCATTCTAAATAGATGTTGATCATTTCTCTAATTAGGGGAGTGAGCTCTTTTTCTACCATGAAGTATATATAAGATACCCAACTCTTATTAACATAAGTGCTTGAAAGGGATCCAAAGATTCTATTGAATAGAGTCATGATTACCCTAACCCCCTCTATAAATTGGGCAATTAGGATGTTTCTAGTAGGGTATCAAATCACATGGCTCCCTTGGAGCAACCATGGCCTAAGGATGGTATTTAGACAATTATTTCCAATCCATTCCTTAATAGTCAAAAAATCCACTTGGGATCTCCAAAGTTTATAATAATTCTCAAAGGCTAATGGGGAAATGAATGCAATTATTCTAAAGGTCCTTTCATGAATAATTTAACCCTACTCAATCGTATAGTCCTTGAGAATGGGAGTAAGGATGTTGATACAATAGATTACCTTAGGTTTGGTAGCCACATGGTGGAGGCTAGTTGTTTGGACTACAACTAGGTCATAATACCTTCTAGTTATAGTGGTAATCTTCTATTCTTCTTTCATGATGGGCGGCATGTTTTCAATGGTCCAAAATATCTTAAACTAGTTCTTATTACCCATTCTTAATACAATAGTGTCCAAGTTTGTGTCCTTGAAGGTGTTCCCTTCATTATCTATAGACAAATACAACTTTATCTCATCCCTTTATTATTTCCTCCAAGCTACCATGGCTTAAAAACTTTGAAAATTACTTATTTTTGTGTTCCAAATGGTCTATGGGTCAATTCTTTTATGCTTGAATTGTAATTAGACTCTCTTTTAGCTTAACTATGATCAATCCAAGCTCAAATTGAAGATTTTATGTAAGTTTGGGGGCTCTTCTAAAGATTTAATGACGATGGATTACTTGGACTTCAGCTCATACATGCCTTAAATTTTATTTTAACCTTTTATTTTATATGTTTACATTTTTGAGCATATAAGATCTTTATTTTGTCATTTTATGCTTGCATGGCAATTAATTGGCATCTATCTATCAATTTTGGTGGCATTTTTCATAAATGCCTTCAAATAACTAGTCATTATTATTGAAAAATTACCTTTTAATTTTCACCATTTGATCAAGATCCAAAGATCAACATGGGCCATTGATCATGATCTGGGCCTTCACATGTCATTAGCCGTATTTTAAATGAGCTTTATGGTTGTGCCACTTGGTACCTCTATGAGTTCTCTAAGCTTTGCTTCTTGTATCAGTTGCATATCAAATGAGTATCTACCACATGCCAATACCATAGGTTCTTAGAGCTTTGTTGAAAATTTGTCAACAATCTCATGCCATTGGATCATCTAGGATCGATACATCATGAGTCATTGATCATATAAGATGCATGAACTTTAATCAATACATGGTTATAGAAAGGACTTAGGCTAAAATATTTTAATCTATGTTTATTTCATGTTAATAAACATGCCATATACTTAGACTAAAATATTTTATGCTACGTTTTAAAGCATAATATCAAATTACCCCTCAAATGACATAAAGCATGCCCCTTTGTCTAGACAAAAATGTTGGATGAGTTTGAATTTGATAGCCTCACAGACATCAATGATAGCCTTGTGGATGTCAAATGATGTTTTTAAGGACATCAAATTTAAGCTTGTGAAGTCCTCTATGTTTTATGGGCTTAAATTTGATGGTCTTATGGATGTCAATGAGAACATCATGGACATCAAATGATGTTCATGAAGACATCTAATTTAAGCTTGTGAAGTCCTGTTAACATTAAGCTTTGTATGCAAGAGTACCACATGGTAGCTCTATGGGGATTCTTGGAACTTTTGACTTTTTTACATTGTCTTCTCTCCATTGGATCTAAATCCATGAGTGATCACAAACCATGGATCATGATTTGGGTACTTATATGTGATTAGTTCCTTTGATTAATTAAAGTCAGAAGCCTAAGTTTTAAACTAAGGTATTGTTGTATTAAAATATAAAATGACTTATGATAAAACTTAAGATTAATATTATATTTAATATTGGGGCCCATCCAACCTTTATGCTTCCCTCATGCTATTCAATCTTTGGTTCTACTTAATCATAGGCCATTGGATTTGCAAAGAAGCAAGGTATTTAATTTAGGACTTGGGTAGATAGAAACTTAGGATTTAGAGTTAAGGATAAGGTCTCGTTCATGTTGATAAACATGAATGAGGCCTTATAATTAAGACTTTAGGCTAAATATATAACAAATGGGACCATGTTAGAAAAAATTAAAAGTGGCCCTACTAACACAAACATTAGACTTGGTTAAAAATATAGGAAACAAAGGGGGAAAATAAAATGGACCAAGTAGGAACTTTAGGTTAAGGTTTGGTCATGTTAAGAAATATGACTAAGCCTTAACATGAAAATTAAACTTTAGTCCAAATTAATTTGAAATATTCCCTCCAATTTGATCTTGCCAAATGTAGATTTGAACCAAGTGCTTGAGCTAGGATGTTTTGAAAGAAAGCTTTCAAAAAATGAAGCTTGAATAAAGTTAATCTATGAAATCTAAGCATGATAAATCATTAAAATCTCTAAGTACATATATATTTAAGACATTAAGACTAATTATTAACAACATTAGGCAATCTCAAAGTAAAACCATTAATCAATAAGCCAACTTTATCAAAATTAATGATCTTCAAATTCTAATAATGTTTAAAACATGATATGGTTTTAGAGTCAAGGTTTAAAGTATTTCAAGTGTCCCAATTTTCAAAAATGGGGGTATGTTGACCTCAAAAAGTACTTGAGATTCTAGGATTAAGGTATGTGTTATGACTAAATTGGGTTCTACTCAGACTAAATTGGTTTACTCGAACTCTAAGATTTACTTTGATATATTCATGCAAATTTTATAAAGAATTTCCATTTCCAAATATTATCTAAACTATTACATGATAAAACTTGGGTGGGATATAATACACATAAAATAGATACACATTGATAGATATGTATTAATTAAAATAAGTTTTATTATACATACACCCAACCTATGGTGATTTCTAACCTTTATTTTATCTGTGTTAAAAAAAATCATCATACAAACTAATAGAAGATGGGTGATTCAAGTAATATCTACTAGGGATATGGAATCTTGGTTAGCAATAAATAAATTCTTAGAGTAGAATTAGAGTTATCTTTATTAGGGATATGGATGCCTGGCTAATAGTAGAGTAATGCCCATGATTCCTTTACGGTTTAGTTACAAAATTTGAGGTCAAAACAAAACTTATAGTGTTTATTCAAGTATTTGTTAAAAATCTCATAACTAAGGGAAAATAATTTCACGAAAATCACACCATAAAATCTAAGGAATAGAAAGAATTAGTACGTTTCATAAGGAAGTAGGAATATTTTTTAGGGTCTAGTTTGTTTATTCTTTTCTTGTTAAATCTAAAGTTTTTTAATGATGCATTACTAAGATTTTGGGTTATTAAATACTTAGGAGTATTTTACCCTCTGAGTCACCATTTTTTGTTCCTTAACACACATGCCCTATTTTGAAATCTAAATAGGGACCCACTATTGATTGAATATATTAGTTTGAGGTCTTGTGAACTAGAAGTCTATGATGGGGAGTTTGAAAAGCATAAACATAAGGTCATTTTGAAGTTTGAAGTATGTTTAGAATTTATAGGACAACTGAAGTTGTTCATAAATCATATTATATGAATCCTTTTTCACGTTAAATTTTCCTTTAACTAAGTGCTTATGTGTAGGATTGATTTATAATTTAATAACTAATTGTACTGATGTGTTATTTTTTTAAGTGGTTATTTACCTTTATGTCTTGAACATGTTATTATATGATTAAATGTTTCCCTATAAAACTTTTGAGGTCATTTAATTTTACCACACAACATCATTTCACTAATCCAAATCCCAAGTTAAGAACACAAGTCACTTACATAAGTAGATTTTTAGGATCTTGCCAAGTGTCACCATCCCACTCACCTATATGTGATGTCATTAGATTCCCTTGTAAAAATTATCCTAGGCAAGAGGAAAAATAATATCCATCCATGTGTCATCATCCTACTCACCTAGAGGCGATATCAATAGAGTCCCTTATACAAATATCCTAGGCAAAAGGAATAGTGAGAGCCATCCACGTGTCATCATCAGATTCACCTAGAGATGATGTTAGTAGAGTTCCTTATATAGATAGCCTAATAAAGTAGAGTAACTAGAACCATCCAAGTTTCACCATCCCATTCACTTGGAGGTGACATCTATATAATTCATTATACAAATATCTTGGGAAATTAGAGTAATGCGAGTCATCCACATGTCATCATCAAACTAAATTATAACCAAAAGAATAACATAAAATTAGTCATAGATCAATTACAAGTGGAGTAATGATACATAGACATATGTACCTTAGCCATATAAGTAAATAAAAAATACATGAATACCAAGCCCAAAAGTACAAAAAATATACATTTGTCACATTGTGGTGACTAGGCACTTGGGAGTAGGTAAAATAAGCCACATGGAAATAAAATATGTGGAAACTGGTGTTATGAAATTCAAATGGAAAGAATAAATAGGGAATGGAGTAAAATACATTATTTCCATTGATTCACATGAATTGATGAATTAACACATTCAATTCTCAAGGCTAACACATCCAAAAGTAATATAATATAAATTTCCATATCCAATCTAATCACATTGTCTTTTAGCTATCAAGTGCACATTATAAATTTAGATCTTTAATGTGACGAAGAGATTACATATTCTTCATAGAACATCCATTTTCCATCCAGAGTTCCAATAGCTTCCTCATTACATACTCCACCTCTATTTAAATGTACCATGATTTAAAACATTACTCTATTATATGGGATGAGGTTGAAGCAGTCGATCCATAAAAGGTTGATGACCTATTTTCAATTTTCACATAGAGATATAAAGATCACTTGCTATTAATAAAAGTGGTTAATATACATAATGTTTCATCCAAACCAAGGGTAATTCCTTGCATTGAATTGCTATTTGATTTATTTGTGAATGGGAAAATATCTAGGAAAATATAATATTTTAGACTTAGAAAGACTCCAGTAACATATTAAGTGTAAATGCTTTTGAAATATGCTTTAATATGCATCTATCAAAAATGTCCTATAGGTAAGATATGGTAAATTAATGGCTTCTTGAAAATAACATCCACAACAAGTTTCAAGAATGTGCTAACAACCGAAAAAAAATTATGATTCAAGGCCTTGATTTTCTTATCCCCATTTCTATCTTTAGACTAGGGGTAAAAATTTACATGGCCCTACTCAACAAAATATGGGTTTATTGATCGATATTTTTCTAACCTCCAAAAAAATTATAGCCCCAGGAGAGATAAAGAGATCCAATTTGATTCTAAAAATAAAAATATAGGAATCTTATCATATGGTGAATTTTATATGATGTCATATTTAGTAGATGTTGTGACTAAAACTATGCACTCAACATATGAAGAACCCTAGAAACCATCTATAAAATACCCAAATAATAATATTTTTGATGAATTTAATGTTCCCCATGTGCATAGGTTTAGAAATCAAATGAAACTATTGACATATGCTTTTATCCCATGGTATACTAAGGCATAAATGAGAAGAACATGCCAACACTATTAGTTCTTATAAATAAGACTATTTGAAAAATGGGTGACGATTGGTTTTATCCTAAGTGCACTATAATCAGGATAGAAGGTACTAAGGCACACCCTTTTTACTTACCCCAAATTATCCCTAACAAATTGACTAATTAGGAGATTAATACTCAATTAGATAACAATATTGATGTTTATTTATGAAGGGCAAAGCAAAAATCCATCTACCTAACCCCTTTTAACATTGGTCAAATATAATATACAAGGTGAGAGTACTATTACATTAGAAGAATAAGGATGCATTACGGATTGAAGTGGGGACCATTCAAGCATTGGGACCCCATGAATAATGTCTAAGAGAATATTAAGAGATATGAAAGGAAGGTGAGAATCAATTATGGACACCAATCTTACAGTCATGGTAATGTGTTCATATATGCAAAGGATGACACTAAGGTTTCTATCACAATTCATAAGATAAAAATGCCAATGATTGTATCATAAAGGATCTAATATGATCTCATAATTACTAAGGAAGATTCCAAGTGGATTACAAAAGGACAATGGGTTTCTAAACCTATTCATGAACCTCCTCCTCATATAAAAACAAACATACAAAGATAAGTTGGCCCATTTGGGGAAGAAAGTATTGAATATATAGTTGAGACTAACCTTGAAAAATTAATTGCTACCACTTCTCCTCAACATCCAACTATCATGAAGAGACCTAAAATTCATACTACAACAACTAGGATATTTTTTATGTTATCACTACCTCCTTAACTATAACAAAATAAGTAAGTCTTCCTACTTTTTTATTTCATATTTGCATTATATCTCCTCCTAAGTCACTACCTATTATGACAACACCGCCATAAATAATGCCTGAATCCCCTAGGAAACCATATTCACCACCCATAATTCCTATAGTGGTCACTACTCCCCCCACTTTATTACCACTTGTCACCACTATAATCCATTCATATCCCACTCCTTCTACATGGACAACCCCTACTTATAGCTAAACCACCAATTAAATATAAAAGGAATCCCAAGACTACTCCCATCTCACCTCAAAAGGTGGAAGTAGAAAGGAAACAAGTAGAAGTTCCTAGGTAAAGGGAGGATATAATAAAGGGTAAACAAAGATCATACCATGTTTAAGTTTATGATAGTGAAGAAGAAGACAAAATATGGCTAGTTTAATAAGAATTTATGTCCAAGATATATACTAAAGAAACATAGTCATTTAAAGAGATGACTAAAATAGGGGAGGAGGATGAATGGATAACTGAAGAAAGTAATTAGTTCAAAATAAGTTTGATATTAGGTGAATCTGAAGAGGTTGAACAAGGAGATGTAGCTTAATGGCCACCAAGTTGTTGTTAGATAAAGAAGGAGATGTAGAAAGTGATGCATAGTCAAAACACAAACCTCAATATAGGGGCCATCTTAAACTACACCCCATGCTCTCCATCTCAGGCTACATTGGTGACAATTGAAACAACCATTTACCTATTGTCCCCACTCAGATTGTTAGTATAATAATTCTTCATTATTTGATAACTTCCTCAATTACCAATACTACAATTGGTGTGGAAAATATTGTTTATTTTGTACATTATTTGAGCCAAATAAATAATCCTAAGGTAATTACACTATTAAATTTGTCCACTATAGCCCAATTTTCCACTGTGGGTCCTCTTACTACTATTACTAATGGGATTATATATATATCAACTAAATATTACTTGAAAAATTTCATTATCACCCTAATGAGCTATTCATTCTTTAGTGGAACTAGTCCCCCTAAACACAAGTGGGAGTACATTTTAAAAGTTTGGTGTCCACCTACATTTTTAATTCATAGGCCACACACATAGGTTGTCCACACAATTGGTAATGTCCATTGGCCAAGATGCTTAAGCAAATTCCCCCATAGTTTCAGTGCATAGGGCATCTAGGAAGACTAAATACATCATTGATGCACCAACACAAAAGTAGGTCACTAGATGGAGGAAGGTTATACCTCATTTTCCTACAATGGGGACATATTATTGCATAATGATGCATCATACACTATAATCTCTTTCTTCTATTACTATGATTATAAATCAAGTAGAGGAAACATAATAATAATTTACATTGAGCATTCCTCCAAGGATTAAGCTACTGAAATAAGATGGAGCACGAAGGTAAGACCTAGTAATTTTAAACAACTAACAATAAAGTTCCACTTTGATATAAAAATGAATAACTTGAGGAAGGTTACACGAAATATTATGGTTGTATAAGGAGAATAGGTCAATTTGGAATAGATAGAAGATATATTATCTCTGACAAAGAGAAGGAAATCAAATCCTTTAGACCTGAATAGGTACATGGAGGATCCTTATAGTTTTGTGAATGCTACTAGAGGGTTAATAAAAAAATGTTAAAAAATTATGATCAATTTGTTTAGAGGTCACTAGAGAAGATAAATATTCAAGATCCTAAGGAGATAATGGATAGCTTATAGGGAAACTAAAAATATGTATGACACCATTCATTTAATAAGGTCTACTAAGGCTACATCCCATCTTTAGTGGGAGAAATACTTCATTTATTTAATAAAATGAAGGATATATATGGTAAGATGTGATTCTAAATCTAAGTAACTAGAAATAATGTTTATTCCCACTTAAACCTAAAAATATAAATATAAGTTTCATGGGCCTAAAACTACATCACTACCAAAAAGGATGGTTTGCTTGACTGGTATTAAGAGATGTGAACTCTAGTGAATTAATTTGCGAATCAAGAGAGAGAAGTAATAAATATTTTTAAATATATGAGAGTTACTAAACTAATCACTCATTTTGGGTAATTAGTTCCTAATCCCATTTTTGAGAACCTCTTTTGAGCTACAACTGATAATTTTTGGGCTAAAATTGAAGGTATAATCTATAGAACCAATGAGGAAATTATAAAAATAGTGAATCTTGATAGGGATATAATTATAAGAACTAATACATTTCATGTGGAGGTCAAATATACATTAATCACATATAATAGGTTGATGGAAAAAATCCCACAATTGTTCAATAATTATTCGCTTGACTATAAAATTATTGAGATCAATTTCCAAGCTAGCCATGCATTATATTCATAAATAAAAGTAGTAAATAAATCAATTTCAACAATAGGGGTTCCATTAGAACCTCCTCAAGGTAAATAATTTCTAAGATTTACACTACTACAAATGGGGACATGGCCAACATATGTGCTACTTCTGATATTCACTGCTATAACTACATTGGTGGAAACTTCTAATGTATCTACAGTGATAGTGTATATTCTAGCTATAAATAAAGTTACTACAATAATTTCATCCGCTTTAGATTATACAACTATTATGCCATCATTTTATTCTTTCAGTGATGCCACATCAACACCCCCTTAAATACATGTGTATTTTCATGATTTAGATAAGTTGGAATTATTAGTTCCTAATTTATTTTGGCATGTAGATATTGTATTTTAGTTGAGGAATTATATTATGTGTGAACACCATTGTATGTGCATATTTTTCATGAGAACTGACACATCATTCTATTTTTATATATTTAATTTTAGACTTTGATAGAGAGATGAGGTGATGCTATCCCAATATCATATATATTTGTATCCTCTTGATCCTAAAGGGAGGAAAATTTTGGAAATTAAGATTAATAAGAAATTATAAGGAAAGTTATATAGTTATTATTGATGTGTAAATTTGATTCTTCTCCAAACCTATGGATTTTTTAAGAAGTTCTATCATTACCGCATCTTAGTTTTCTAGTTGTGCATGAATTATCTTTTCAATATAGTTATTCATATTGTGCTATTTCTAGTTTGAATGAATTTTGTGTATTAATCATAATCCCCCTTGTAAATGTGTAAACATAATCTTAAAAATGTGGTAACCTTTGATTTTATATGCTTAAGTTTACTATAGTCTTGTATCCTTGGAATCCTAATTACACTTTATTATTGGTGTGCTTACAATAGCTTGTAGTAAAAAATGGTTCTTGATTTCTTGTCCAACTCCTAATTCAAGTGATAGCTTAGAATGGTTTTCATTTTGTTTAGTCTATAAGCCTTCTTTTCTATGTTACTTTTACCTCTTTTTTTGAGTTTATTTTGGTCCTACCACCTTAGGTTAGATCCATCATCAATCCAACCATATCAATTAATTTTATATTTATCCATATTCGAACCCATCCATGGTAAACAAATTGCCTCACTCACTATTATTCCATCAATTTGTTGCTTATAAAACCTGATACCCCATAACTCATGCCTTGGAGTGAATATTCATTCATAGATACTAAAACATTAGAGGCTAGCTCATAAGGTTACCTGGTGTGCATAAAACCCACATCAATAAGACATAATTGGTTGTGTAGTGCTTGTACATCCTCTTACACATTACCTCCATACCATTTGGGCATGCTATTTATTATATTCTTTGTGTGTCTCATGCCACATAGTTTGACAACTATTGGTAGTGAAAGTGTGTAGAATGTGTATTGTACTTTGAAAAAAAAAATTGGCTTATTTTTTTGGTGTGGATTTATTCATGTGAATTTTGGGCATGATATTTTGGTATCAGAGCCAATTTAAAACACTAAGAGATTTGGGGATCAATGTTTAGTACCATTTCTTATGTAATGAATTAATACATGTACTTGTTATGTGTTATGCCTCATTGAGGATGTAAGAACAATACACATGAAGAGTTCCTTGGACTATGAATTATTAAACCAAGTATTAGAAAATAGGTTTTTAATTTTAGTCTTTATGCTTGAGAGACCCATGATATGATTTTTTGGACATCCACCCATCTACATGACTATTAACTTGCAAGTGAGATCTTGTGTGTTAGGTTGATGGGAATTTCCCACAACTTTAGACATATGAACCTTAACTTGGAGGATTTAATAGGTAAATTACTATGATAGATTGATTTTGATTCTTAAGAGCATGTAGTTTGATCTTAACTAGATAATAAAGTGTCTTATATATCTAGGGCCGAGATGGGCCTTTCTAGATCCAATGACCCCCTTTCAAGCAAACATCACCTTGCCACTCAACTAGAGTGTGATATCAGGTTTATTAATTTTTATCTCATCAAGTGATGAGGTCATAATATATTAGTATGTATTTATTAAGCCATACCATTTTCCTTAATTTTTGAATCTTGCCTTATGAGTACTTCTAGGAAGAATTTGGGCATAATCCCTCCCTAGGCTCAAAGGCTTGTCTTAGTGGAATAAGAGGGTTATGGAGACTTAGGGAAATAATTGGTTCATGTAAGGGACTAAGAGCCTAATGTTTTTTAATATGGGTTTCCACTTGAAAATTATCCACATATATTTGAGTGTCATTATATATTTTCTTCACCTGTGATACCACATAGATAACCATATTAGGGATCTTCACGTGGGTCACTTTATTTTCTCCTACCCTTATGGTGAATAAAATTTATATTATTTTAATAGTGAGGTATGCAAATTTTACATCCATGTTAGACGTTATCATTAGGGATGATTGAATAGGATCATATGGGCCTTGTATCAACTTGGCTTAAAGTAGGTGCAATCATCAAATTAATTAAAGTGATATAGCACCTAGGTTAGGACCATCAAGGCCTTGAAGGGAGCCAATAGTAGGCCTAAATTTTTTTATACCTCCATTATTATATCTATACCACTATGTTTTAATTGATGGACTTATATTTGTTTTGAAAGGCATCATGTGCCCATATTTTACTTTTGTTTGATTAAGGATATTAAACTATCCTATTATAAATCAATTTAATATATAAAGCTATTTATTTTGATTAAATTTTACAAATGGTTAAATTTAATAGAAAACATGCATTTTAAATTTTGAATAATTTAATAACATTAAAATTATAAAACACTACATGTAAAAAATCTTATCGATCTTGCCACATCACAATGGTATAATTCATGGTTGATCATTAAGCTCTGGGATTCAGTGAAGTAATCTTGAGTTACCTTGGTACACAAAGAAATATTTTTAGAAAGGTACCTATTTGACATAATTTTTATTCAGATACATTTGAGATCCTTTAGTGGTTTGTGATTACAAAGGAGACATGATTACTATAATTTTGGATTGGTAGGATAACTATTTACGCCATTGTTATGACAATGATCCAACTTTATTATATTTTTATGAACTTGTACTCTCCCCTCTCACTATTGTGAACCCCTATGGTTTGATGTTTCTAAGTTGTTATTATACTTCATTTTGACCATAGTAGAAACATATGTATGTGTATATGTGAGGAATCATGTTTTAAGCCTTACATCTCTTGTAATTTTTCAAACACTTCTAAAACAAACTCATATTCTCAATTTAATAATATGGTGTGAAAATGTGATTTGTGAAATTAAAATAATTCTATTTACCTATTTGTAACTATGTTAATGTGAACATATTGGTGTTATGTTTTATGCATATTCCACCTATGTGAAATGGTTGAGTAATGCATTTATGAATTGTTAGTGAAATGTCATATAGTGTAACCCTATGCCATTTATCTATGTTTGAGCATGACAAGTGTGGGGTTAGAAGGAGGTGTATAGCCCTGTTCATACTAGTCTGACCAAGTTATGGGATAGGAATTGGAAATTCTCATAGTAAGAAAACTTATTTTTTACCTTTTGTATGAAGCAATGTCCTGAATCTTTTAGGCAAGAACCATAGTTATTCATGCATAATGGTCATCTTAAAAGCATAGTATCCCTCTCCTCACCCTTAGTGGTTTTCAAAATGTAACCTTTGTGATTATTATTCTATATTAAGCCATGTGGATTAGTTTATAATTATGGTATATTTATCTTAACTCTAGGAGGTAGTTGAGACTTTTATGATGCTGGCTTATGTCCTTCTCCCCTTGATTGCTTCCAAAGCCACATAGTTCATGTGATGTGAACTATTTTCAATATTTTTTTGCTGAAATTATCTTAATTCAATTGACAAATTAAGATGTTTTTAAACTAACACCTTTTTATTATTTTTAAATTTAATAACTTATTCAATTGATGATTGATTTTTTTTTTGAATTATAAATATATTTTTTTGGTTTTAACATTATTTTTAGGCTTATTATTAAATTTATTTTTATTGTGATCAGTTGATTTTGAGTTAATTTTTGATTGTAAATGTTAGTTTATTTTATGTATATTAATGTGCATAACTATTTACTTGTGCATGATATGTGGGAAATGAAGATATATTTATAAAAAAATTATAAGGTCATGATTAGAACCTCTATGGGTAGGTTCATGAATCCATCCTTCCCTCACTAGACAAGGTGGTTTATTTATTTTAGTGATAGTTGGCTAGCATAATTGTAGTTCTTAAGCTTTTCTACATAATGTTTTCATATAGGATTATGTTATAATACTTGCATTCCTATTTTTTCTTTGGCCATTGGATAATGCTCATTATTTCTCAATACTTATTAGTATGATATTTACATGGACTAGTAATTATCTCAACACATTGCAATCCTTTTATATAATAACACTTATCTCAACACATTTTGTTTCACCATGGAATAACACTTGTAATTTTTATTAGTATGATATACATCATATTAGTCATTGAACTCACATGATCATATCAGAGGTAATTTAAGTTTAAATTATTTTATGGTGGAGTTATGGGTATAAGTTGATTCTATTTGGATTTGAAAGAGGAATTGGCATCGTATGTTTGACTCATTGAAACTTGATTTTGGATGTTATGCTTAGTTTTTCATTATATCTAGAGTTTATAGGGAGACATGTTTGTTTTCCTACCTTAAATATAATTTTTACATTGAGGATGATGTTCATTTAAAAGGGGAATACTATAAAACCTTCATGATAAACTTTTTCATTAATCTATCTTAGTGTATACTTTGCATTTGAGGATTTTTATGATTTTCTTATGCATATATTTTGTGTGCCTCACCTTATTGGCTATCATCATCAATGTCTTCCATGTCTCACAATAAGTTTAATTTTATATTTGAATTATATTGATTGAATTTTTATTATGACAACTATCCATTCAAACCTTAAATTTTATAGAGTTTCAAAATTGTAACCAAATTTTGTAAACTAGAACTATTTTAATATCGATACACCTTTTTTTTGCAAGTATTTACAACCACATGGTGACCCCAAGGTGGGATAAATATAAAAGGGACCCAAATAAAAATTTAATGCTCTTTCACATGATTTTTTTAAGGCTTGGAACAACACATATTTCTAGATATGACCTCTTTATCATGAGGTGCTTTTAGACCCTTTTTCATTGAGATAAACTTGTATTCTTCTAATGGGAGAAAAGATGTAGATAATCAGAGGTATAGGAACCCAAAATGGTCCCCTCCTCAATTTTAGTACTCTTCTACATTGAAAATGTTTCAATACATGGAGTTTCATAGTTATCAATTTATGAAGCTTTTGTCATAGAGATGTATTTTTAGACTGATTTAATGATTATGAGGTCATCTAAGTTTGAAAAATGGGACCCATATTATTTTTGTGTCCTCTACCATTTGAGATAAATTTAAAAACTTGAAACTAATATTTTATAAAAATTTCACCTTAAACCTTATTGGTGACCATTAATGGCTATGGTGGAGCTTGAAGCTCCCTAAGACCTTTTCAAAAATTATGGAAGTCTGAGACCTCTTGGAAGATTTCCATAAAAATGGGTACCTAAAATATTAATTCAAACATATTAATGTCATGTTATAAATTTAAAAATGAAATAAATGTTTTACACCAAAAGCTTGGAGACTCCATTAATGATTGTCATCTAGAGCTAAGGAAGAAGATGAGGGATGACTATGGAAAAGTCATACTTCATCACCTCCTCCCTCCTTTAAAAAATATGATTTTATAATCTAGTGAGTGAATTTAAGACCTTATTTCCTCAATAAGGATATTTAGGGCATCCTTTCTTTTGACCAAATATAATAGTCAAGATTTGCTTTATCTAATGGTGGATATGGGTTATTCCAATCTCAAGGAGATTAAATGAGATATTTTAGGCACTTTTTTGGTCATATGGATAGTATATGATATTTTAAAAATCACTTTACTATAATCCATGTTAACTAAAAATTAAACTTTATTTTTTGACTAAAATGAAAATTGATTCATGTGATTAGTTAGAATTGCTCAAGATTCTCCTTGAACACTATTATGAGTTAGGATGTCTCATTCTAGACAATGGTTGTTCGAACCCACCTCTGTTTAGTTGTGTGACCATTTTATTCCATAGGTACATGGAGCACACTATTAAAAATTCTATATCTATAGGCTTGTGTGAGATATTATAAACTAATTAGAGTAAGTGGGACCTACATAGTTGCACACCAATCATGCATCTATTTGAGTATTACCTCCATGCCATTTAGTAACATAGGTTGCTGGATGCATTGTGTATCATGTGCCACATATTTGTCTAGATCTTGTTAGAGTGAGGGTGTATAATGTGTTTTTTACATTATAAAAAAATAAAAATAAAATATTAGTTTGTTTTATTTGTGTCGATTTGGTGTTATAATTTTTTGGAATGATAATTAAAGTGTCAATATCATGAAACATATACCACTAAAATTTGAATATAGATAATACTAATGGATTGTGTAAAAGTGTCAAATGATGTCACAAATATAGTATAATATCAAGTACAATGCAAAATGGAATGATTCCCCTAAAGGAAAATCAATATGGGAACAACTAGAATGTCTCAAATGTGATATAATATTCCCCCCAATTAGGTTAGATATAGTATTGATAACACAAAAAAATAGCATGCCCCCATAGATACATCTTAGAAGTCATGGAAATATAAGCATAAATAAAGTATAGTAATATGCATGATAGACATATTAGATACAATCATAGTATAAAATATGCATGATGAACATCATGATCACAAGAAATGAATAAAGAAATAAACCAAACAAATTAGTGACCACACCCATGCTAGTGGCAAGACAAGTTAGTGAGACCACATAAGGATGATATACATAAACATGAATACAATAGGATACTCTATGGAAAATGACACAAAAACACATGCAAACATAATAAAGTAATCAAACATGAAAATAAATATAATTTTCGTAACTTAAATCTGGTCATGAATACTTGATCATGTTAGTTTTATCCCTATTTATCCTTAATTAATTTATGTACTTAATCATTGCATATTTTTACACTTTACCCTATCCTAAGTACCTAGGAGGACCTATAGAGAGGTTCTTATTACTAAAATTTCCCTTAATCATATGTATTCCCAAACCTAAATCCAATGTTTCACACATTTACTTAAGGGAAAATAATGTCCTAAAGGGAAAATAGTGGGAGTGATTCTTGTTCTTATGGGAAATTTTTGTTTTAAGCTCTTTAGCCATCAAATTTCAAAATTAAACTCTTACTTACCATGTCTTCTATGTTTTTATGATTCCTAGTGTATGGTTTCCACTTTTGAATTTCTATAAAGGCACGTTTAAGTCACTTATTCTATGAATTATAAATTTCAACACATGGGAATAGTTACACTATTGTAAAATAAGCAAAAAATCCATATTCTTCCCAATTATAATTTTAATAATTAAAAGTAGTACTCAACCAAGTCACAAACATATTTTACCCAACCCTAAACAAATCATAATCAAGTATTTAAACTAGTTCTAGATGCATTCATATAGTCAAATGAGTACAATTGCACAAATCACTCTAAGTGGGATTGATTACCTCCTTGGAATATTGGATACATAGGTAACACTCAGTCATCATGGGTGTGATTTGGCTCAGCTCAGCCCAATTTTACACCACCTTTTTCTATTTGAGGCTTTTAATAATTTTTAGCCCTATTAGGGTTTCAACCTTCCAAATATATTTATATTTATTCTACACACTTTTGAAGGTCAAATATGCATATATAAACCTAAATCTAACTATCACAAGTGGTTAGCCATAATTTATTATTTTACATAAAAATATAAGATCGACCATGTAGGATGGTAGTGGGAGTTGATCTTTTCCTTAATTTATTGATCCTATCCTTCAATAAATTTAGTTCCTACTTATAAGTACTTGTAGATAAAAAAACCTATTTTTCCTATTTCTTCTCTATCAATCAACAGAGTCAGCAATCACAAAGGAACAACTAAGTTTGTCATTCATTTGTATAGTTAGTATTTTGTAATAATTTTTGCCTTGTCAAATTCAGTTATTTGCTTTCATTTTGCTTGTCAAAATTACATTTCCAATATTCTAATTTTTCTATGTAGTTTATCTTAAATAGGGTTAATTCACTATTTAAGCCAATTTTTGTTAAAATAATAACAATGCAAAAATCAATATGAAGATATCTATGTGATATATAAGGTTTGTTTACTAACATAAAATGTAGTAAATAATATAATCTAGATCAATATGATAAAAGACAAGTAAGTAAAAATATCACCATGTAAAATTTTCTATATGTATATGCCACCAAGATAGGATATACTATCTATGAAAAAAGCCCATCCAAGATATTGACATATATTGTGCAGTCTAGTATCATTTTATTATGAATTTATAAATCATAAACTCAAGAAACACCATGAAAATCACATAATTAAATCATAATATTAAAAAAATCTAGCATAGATAAATATATATCCATGTATAAAGTAGTGTTTTTAAATTTTATATTATGTGATGTTTTTGAATTTTGTAACATGAGATCCCTCCCCTTGATGGGAAATTATATAAATCATGTGTATATAAATTATTATGAACAAAATGTGACAAGGTGTAAAATTATTCATAGGGAATAATGAGCCATGAAATGTAAATTTTAGGGCAAATATGTAGTAATAACCCCAATCATAATATATTACAATGTGTCATGATCACATGAGATATATGAATATGTGGCAAGGCTCATAAGTGAAGATGTATTTAAGGAAATAACATATCCACTAATGTATGATTATTTAATATTATATAGATAAGGAAATAAATGTACCATGCATAATGACCCATCATGTGTCATGGTATGTGTAATATCTAAAATTTTAATAGGCAATGTAGGCCCATAAGTGAAAGGGGTATAATATATTACATTTTCAAGATATGAAAATGAGAAATATACATGGGTATGATGTCCCCATAGGAAAATATTTATTACATAAGATAGAAACCATGGATACCAAGCCCTAATTTGGAAAATATAGATGCAATCAATAAGGAATAAGTGAGGGTATGATTCCCCATATACTGATATATGATCGATAATGGATAAATGTAGGTACAAATCCCCCATAGGAAAAAGTTATAATCATGTATGAAAACATGTTTTTTATTTTTTTAGTAATATGTGTAGAGGAGGAATATAAAAATAACACAAGAAGGCATGAGTTCTATATGATAAAAATAGATGATAAAGGATCATAAACTAAGAAAATAAGACGAGGAGAATTCTAAGAAATATGTGGTTTCCCTCACAAATCAATGCAAGATATTATTAAAGGTCCAAAAAATACGATGACAAAATTTGGAAACTAAAAAATTCCAAGAATAGGATCAACAATAAAATGGTCAAGGCTAGTTAAACATAGAAAGATATATGAAACAAGTGTCTATAATAATATTGATGAAAATAGAAAGCAATTGATAATGTAAAATCAAGGAGAAGAATGTCATTAATCAATAATAATAAGCCACATGTAAGGCATGAAATATATAATAATAAATATTATGTATAAGGCTATGGTACAATAAAGATGTATTGATGAGGCCCAAATCTTGGTGATATAAATACCACTAGTTTTATACTAATGTGTAATATATAGACAAATATCAATGACAAATAAAATGATATAAAATATAATCATCCAATTTAATAGTGACATGAAAATAAATGCACATATATATGCATATACATAATTTACACACACACACACACACACACACACACACACACACACACACACACACACACACACACACACACACACACACACACACACACATATATATATATATACACACACACACACACACACATATATATATATATAGATATATATACATATATATATACATATATATATACATATATATATATATACATATATATATATATATACATGTATATATATACATGTATATATATATGTATATATATACATATGTATATATATATGTATGTGTGTGTGTGTGTGTGTGTGTGTGTGTGTGTGTGTGTGTGTGTGTGTGTGTGTGTGTGTGTGTGTGTGTGTGTGTGTGTGTGTGTGTGTGTGTGTGTGTGTGTGTGTGTGTGTGTGTGTGTGTGTGTGTGTGTGTGTGTGTATGTATATATATATATATACATATATATATATATATACACACACACACACACACACACACACACACTATTAAAATAAAAATGTAAGATGCGTGATTTATGTAAAGTGGTTCAATATAGTAACTAGAGAAAAAATAAGGAATAACACCATGTAATAATATCTAAGGCATAGAAGTTCCCCCTGATAGGTGAGGTGTGAAATGAGTCCATAAAAATATATAACCTAAATATATTTCATCTTACCTATATAAATTATCTTTTGAGTAAAATAGGCATGATAATCATAAAATGACTAAGAGAAAGGACCAATATTTTTTTTCCTTTATGAATGTCTTTGTATTTTTGATATTGTATGCACACAATAAGATATGTATGATTATGTATGAATTAAGAACTAGATGTATGTATGATTAATGTAATTTTATGTAAGTACTATGTTCTATCCATAAATATGTAGTCATTAATGTATAAATATGACAAACCAAGTATGAAAAATGACATGCAATAAGTGAAGGAATTCTATATCATGAATAACATAAATCATCATGAATAGTGAGGACTAAATATAATTATTTATTGAAATAAATAAGAATGGAAAGTAAAAATAATTAATACACAATATAACTCTAGTTATATGGTAAAAATCTAAAGTAGATGACCATGCATATTGAAACCATATGAAAGAAAAACAAAGGAAACATAAGTATAGTAATTTTTTTTAATAAGATGTATGCAATGAATCCCTTGATGTGATTTATTAATAAGGAATAACCTATTTAATGAATATATCTAATAAAATGTCTATGAAATTACATAATTTATATTTACTTGGTTGTTTAAGTAATAATAACAACACAAAACCAATAAGTAACTAGGCTATGAAAAATAAGTACAAAGAGATGAATGATCACACCTAATTAATGTTTTGTTATTATATAATTTTGTAACTAGAAATATGTTTTTATATCTTAAATTTGCACTATACTTAACCCTAAATTTATAACATGTACCCTTTTACACATTTTATACCTTACATGGGTTCAAAATGGATAAATCTGCATAGGATAGTTTTGAGCACTCGGGTCTAACTATGTTCTCTTAAAACTAACCCATGAAAGGTTACATATTTTTATATTTATGTGACTAATTAAAATTAAAATTTTTAATTTTCATGTACTTGCACTTTCTTGATTTGTTTTTTAGACATAATGTGGTAAATTGTTAAATTTTCCTCTTTGACCTAGATTTGATACTCACAAAAAAAGGTTATGGAGCCAGGAAACCACTAAATTAATGTTTCAAACTATGTACATCAAACATTGGAATTGTACCTCCTTGTAGTTATATGAGTGTGTGGATGGAATAGCTCAATATAAATTTTTGAATCTCCCCTTCCCTAGGAGTGATGACGTAACTATATACAAGCCATATCCTTCATTTGACACAAGAGGATGAAGAGAGATCAAGATGGATAATTATGTCACAAGTGTGTAAGATATTACTCAATGAATCTCAATTTAAAGTAGGAGGAATGAATTAGATAGATGGTTTGATTTTATTTACGTCTACACCTTGATATTATATTATGTTTGATACTCCCTCTAGACCTTTTAAAATTATTTAGGATGACTTTTATATATATATATATATATATATATATATATATGTGAAACTTTAATAAAATATGTTATCTATATTTATAAATGAAAAAGGTGAGATTAAAGGGGAAAGACAAATGAAAATGGGGAAAAAGACCCATATAGGTGAAGGGGATAGATTTGTGGAGATAATTAAACTAATTAGAACATATTCATGTAGGGTGCATAACTGACCTAGGATAAATATAAGTTTAGATCCCAATGAGTATCATGAAAATATGTGAGATGCAATCTAAATATGCAAACATATAGATTTTCATAAGTATTAAGGTGTTATTATGAGGTTTAAGGGCTAAATGAATACTAATATAGGGTCATATATGTCATAAAAAATACAAATATACATAAACATGTCAAATATGGTAAATTAGGAATAATAAACTAGGCATAAGGGTCTTGTACCCAATTATGTGTCTATATTCATCCATTACACTAATGATTTCATTGATTATATCTTATCCACATTTGTGCATACCATTTATATGATTAATTTCCTATATTTCTATGGTCCTTACTAGACATATATTTAGGGCATATTATTATTTTGCTTATTTGATAATCTACTATGAATATTGATACACCCATGTGTCCATAGATTATACATTTTTTATAATGGGCTAGGCCATTTATGTGTTCCTTACCTACATCTTGTTCACTTTGGGACATATTGATGAGACCATAAAATGGCTCATTTTATCAATAAATAACACTATTTTATCATATATAAAATATGTATTTGAAGTGGACTTAGATGTAGTTATAATAACTTATGTTTGATTTATAATGAAATATAGGATATATATCTAGTCTATTCTTTAGATGTCATTATAATCTACATTTTTACTATTTATAACAAGTTCTTGTCAAAAATATGTCAAATGTTATATATGAAGGCTTAAATGAGTCATCAATGCACATAAAAAAGTTTTAATTTCTCAAATACCAAATTAGGAACAATCTTTATGTAGCTCTAGAGATCCTCAGTAGCTTTAGATTCCCATAAAAATAATCTTCAAAATTTTTTAGTTGCTTTTTATATGGATGTACTATTGATTCATGATTAACAAAGGCATACAAACAGATTTTTATCAACTAAAAATATGAATTATGTTTTTGTGTTGGTTTATTTGATGTTTTGGCTATGAATATGTAAGGACATAATGGACAACTTATGTAAAATAGAAATAAAATAGTCATCAAGAACATCCCTAAACCTGAATCTAATTACAAATTTTTATTCCTCTCAAAAAATATACAAGTTAAAAAATAATAATATTGATCGAAGTCCATATGTAAAAGTTATAAGTATTTCAATAGGATTTAGAGTCCATCAATATTGGTTCTAGAATCCATCAGTCTGACTTTAGAGTCCATCGATCTGGCTCTAAAGTTGCACATAATTGGACCTAAATATGACCATAATGGATTTTTGAGTTATAAAACTAAATAAAGCATGAAGGAATGTTTTGAGACATGTTTTATGGTCTTTATATACATAAATTTTATAAATAACACCTTCCAAAAATAGACATCAACAAATACATAAGCCTAGAACTATGGAAACATGAAAACAAAGAGTTACAAAGATGATTTCCACCTATTTTTAGAAAGTATTTATATGAAATTTATTTATAGTATTTATAAAAATAGACATTTTTAAGCAGGTAAAATATCTATAGTATCTCAACTACTATGAATATCTCACACATCAAGTTGTTGGAAGAAATTGAATTGACCAAGATTATGATTGATTGTTGGAAAGAAGAAAAAGCACCTATAATCTCCAAAAAAATAATGGATTTATAAATCTTCCATTTCCCACTATTTTATTTTTGAATAATGGAGATTGTTAATATTCTCCAAATATCTAAAAACTAAATTTGTTATTTGTTAGGTTGTTAGCCTAGAATAAGAATTAGTTTCAAAATTGATATTCTATATTGTTAAGGATAGAAAATTAGTTCTAAACTAATTTGTTAAATTGTTAATATTACAAATTAGTTCTACATTGAATTGTTATTTTATTACTCTCAGACATGAAGTTGTTAAATAAGTTGTATTATAAATACAACCTTCTCATCCATTATGAGATTTAACATGGATTAGAAAGGAGTTAGTATGAAATTGAAAATGAGTAATTTTTACATTATAAACATTTATAGAGTTAATGAAGAGTTTATTGTATGAATTTTATATGAATATAAGGTTGTTTCAATTATATTCTAAAGGAGAGAAAGGAACCACTCAACAAAGGAAGAAAGACATATTTTTGTATTTATATGTTTTTAAATTTCATTCTTTTATGAAAAGTATTTTGTTATATGTTTAAACTTGTAGGTATATGTGTTAATGTGTATTTCCATCAAGATTAATTTTGACCATTTTAATTTCATGCATTTCCATTTCAAAGCATTTACATTTCATCAACTTATATTAAAAGTGAGTTTACATTTTTTGCAATTTACATTTATGTATATAGATTAAAAAAGTGTTTCCTTCAAAAGCATTTTAAATTTTAGCAAAGTATATTTCTCTTCAAGCATTTCAAATTTAGTGCGTTTACTTTTACTAGTAATAAAGTATATTTAATTTCAATCAAGTATACTAGACATTAAGGAGTAAATAATCTACAACTCTTCCCAAATTGACAACTATTATTAATGATATTTTATTCCCTATTGTTGATTTTCATTGGACATAGGCCCTAGTTTGATATGACATCAAATTAACTTAGTTAATTAAATAAGAGGATTGATAACATAATTATTTTTGACATCATTTCCAAGGATTTTATAGGTGTTAGTAAGGTATAAATCATAAAATAATAATTGATTAAGAAAAATTCTCATATATTAAATAACTTTATGAATAGACCAAAATATTCAAAGGAAGCATATATGCCTAAGAACCTCCAACAAAACATAAGTTAAACATGGGAGACAATATGGGAAATATATAAAATAGGCTTAGGGTAGATAGGGATCAACCAACATGAAGAACCTTTGTATACCACATTATCCTAGACCAAGATGAGAATGCTCCAATTAAGAACATATCCCCATCCATACTACCTAATGTTATGGGGATGTCAACAAAAGATCCTGATTAGTTATTATTTGAGTTTAAAGTATTATTTAAATCCTATTACTACAAAAAAAATATTGAAAAACTAAAATGGTTTCCTTTTAAACTTAAAGATTTAGCTATGAGGTGGTTTATGGGTTTACAACTAGATTATATTCATTCATGGAATGAAATAGAAAATATATTATTTGATAAATATCAAGATAATTGTAGGGTAAGGGATATAAAGGAGTAATTATTTCATATAAAACAATTTTTTTTATAAAAGATTATCTAGATTGATTCTTATTTCTCCATAGAATATGCGAATATGAGTTGAATGAAAACCTCAATAAGATAGTTTTATTAAAGGTATTAGATGATTATGCTCAAGAGTCATTGAGCCTAATGGGAAAAATATATGTGAATAAACTAAGTCTCAATGAAATTATTTAACCATGTAGGAACCATTCAATAACAAAGGTTAGTAGTAGGAAATTGAAAACAAGGAAATGAAGCAATGTAGGAAAACTAATGGAGGAGTTATCAAACCTTAAAAAATATTTTGGTTAAATTAAACACCACATTATATAGATTCAAGTAAAATATAATGCCACTACTAAAATTATATCTATGTATTTCCCAAAATGTATATTGAAACATGGGATCCAAGACTGCCATATGAATATGATAGATATGTATGGTATTTGTGACACAAATGGCCATGATATAAATTTTTAATCCTAGTTATTGTCTTTAAGAATCAATTAAAATATATTACCCAACCAATGGAATAACTCAATTAATTATAAAAACAATGGAATAATTTTAATTATAATCAAAATCAAAATCACTTTGTTCCTAGAGATTATTCTAATCCATGAATTATGCCATGGGCTAAACAAACACCTCCATAGATATGGGGAACACTAACTTGGTATCCATATGATTAGAAATCACATTAGACATGGGTTTCATAAATAAATAAAAAACTATGGAAAAAAATTAAAAATGGGATCCTCAACATAAATTCAATAAACAAATATAGTTTCCACTTAAATAGATGTTGATGCCTACTACTATTTATATTTCACAAATTGAACAAGTAACTTAGCCTTAATTACCTACACAAGAAATAGAAAAACCAAATAATATACATGAAACCCATATATATGGATCAAACAAAAAAAATGGGATTAAATTCTATATATTTTTGTAATGTTTAGTTGTGTTTAGGCAAAAAATTGACTAGTTTTCCACTCACCAACATAGATTGTTTTAAATAAAAAGAAAGTCTAATACCTCCCAATGAACAATCCAAAAAAAAATAAGAAATTAAAGAATTATAAGAGTATTTTATAATTTTAATTTAATATCCCAATATGTCTTTGGAGTCTACCATTCTGGCTTTAGAGATGCCTAGTTTGGCTCCAAAGTCCACTAGTCTAGGTCTAGAGATGCCTAGTCTAGCTCCAGAGATGCTTAATCTGGATTTGCATATTCATAGATCCAAGTTATAAATAGTCAAATAATTTGTATAAAGTTGAAAAAAAATATGACGAAAATCATGATGAAACTTATGATTAGACAGATATCAAACAAATTGTTATTAGCTTACCACAAAATAGTCAAGAAACTTTTCTTTCAGCTTTTTGTTGTCCACTAGTAGGTGTGACTTTAGAAAAAGAGTCCTTAAAAGATATAACTACCTATCACATGTTGAAACCTCATAATTTACCATTTAAATATCTCATAAGTGAATTTATTTAATTTAATTCAATCCATACAAATAAAAAAAAATCAAGGCCCAACTAGGAAAAGCATTAAACATAAGTAGTTGGTTGTTTGATGAGCAAGAAAGTATTATTTATAAATTATTAGAATGAATATTTAAAGATAAAATAGTAGAAAGAGAATTGAATAAATATTTTATTGGAAATTATAAGTATGAATGCTAAGTTTCTTGTAAAAAGAAGGCCAACATACAAAAAGAGCTAGTGGAATGAAAAAGGAAGTATGCAAGTGTTAAGAGAACCATGGCCACCAAATCAAGAAATTTCAAGGATGATATTTTAGTTTTCATATAAATATAAATATGTTTATTATGAATATGCATTTCATAATGAAAATAATATACCTCCACCATATCAATATTTTTGAAATAACTTCCATCAACCACTCATATAATTACTACAATACCAAGCCCATTCATGGTAGCCTCCACCACACCATTAATATTATGTTGGTTGTGGGAATTTTCAAAGTAACTAGTGTGTAATAATGAAATCATAACTTTTACACCTCCTAAATTACATACATAATCAAGGATTGTAATATGACCACACCCAAAATTAATAATAATAATAATAATAATAATAATAATAATAATAATAATAATAATAATAATAATAATAAACCAATTTGAAGTAGTTCTTAATGTCATAATAAATATTTCATTACTCATAAATAAACTAATCCTTGAGCCATATTTACTCATAAGAAAGATTGTTTTATTATTTTTCAACTTATATTTTTATACATGCTTGAATCAAATAACCTTTGTAAACATGTGAAATTATACAAACTTAGATATCAAATGAAAGGTTTTCAAACAACCCATGTTATTATACTTTTTTACTTTTTTTATAATACTTTTAAACTAAATTTTATGTTTGAGTGTAGTCTAAAAGTATTGTTGATCACATTTATCACTATTTTTGGTTTGCTAAAATAGTTTGGTTGCAACATAGTCTTCCTAAAATTTTGATTTGATTAGAAAAATAATAATTAAATGGATTGGATCATATTTTGAGTTAATATAAATACCAATAAGATGAATGCAAATATTTATTATGAAGATGGTGTTGAGCATAAATGAAAATTATCTTTCATGGAGATATTTTGACATGAAAATAACATGGATGATGCAATATTTATGTGATAACTAAGAATCCTCAAGATCACTTGAAATCTAAATGTTATTTAACATAATGAGATACTTTTTTTTTTTTAATGATTTTAGACATAAGATGATTTTTGGTAAAGTTGGATCATAAAAGAAGAAATTCATAAGTACAATCAACTTTTTAGTTGATTTTATAATTTTAAAGGAACTACCATAGCCACTTCATAATTTTTCATTATGTTATCAATCCTTGGAATGCAAAAATAAATAAATAAATATAACAATGAAAACCCTTAGACATTATTGACATTCATGGTTAGAAAAACAACTTGTTGTCTGGCCATGTATTACATAAAAGAGCCTTGATTAGAAAACCAACACATAGATGATCATGGGTAAAAGTGATCCAGGCAACAATTTAGGCAACAATTCGGGTGACAGTTCCACCCCAATTGATGATGGAAACTTCTGGGAGCCATAAATTTTGCACCGTAGCTCTAATTAACTCACCGTTTGAAGCCGTTGGAAAGCTAAGAATGAGGAGAATGTCATGAAATGGCATTGATATTTGCTAAATGAATTTTGACCCCCAAAAACCCAATAAAAGTGCCTCAAATTTCAATTTTAATAGTGCAGTCTAAAAATAGTAAGTTTCTAAAAATAGTAATTCCTTGAATTTTGTATTGTTTTAAATATTGGAAGTCAAAACACTTAATCTCCCTTGAGATTGGTGACCTTCCACATCCTCCCCATGCTTTAAAAATGTGTATAAATGAAGAGGTAACCCAAAATGTGAAGACAAACATCTCTTCCCAGAGATAAACATATATTTGTATTACGATCTTGAGTAATACTACATCTCTTCTCAAAGAATTAATTATTAATGTGTTATTTCTATGTTATTGAGATATTTATCAACCAAAACTTTTGAGTTTTGGATCAGTGGTATCAGAGTGGTTTGTCTTGAGAGTGTATGATCCTGAGGATGAGATCAGGCTACAAGAAGCTTGGGTGGGAAACAATAGAGCTTCCAAAATTTCCACCTATTCACTCCAAACAACTTCAAATGGTAGATGACATCGAGAAATATGATCCTTTCAAGAAAATGGTGAATGAAGCCCTCCAATGGCATCAAGCATAGATGCTACAACAATTTTCCCAAATTATTCAAACACTTTTGATGGGAAATCCTGGCTCTGCGGCTCCACTTCTTGGCTCCTCATCTAGGGAACATCCTTTTAGTGCCCCAACACCCTTCAAGGTCTAGGTAAATTTTGATATTCTTACATTTGAAGGAAAAATAAATGCTGATGTAGTAGAAAATTGGTTGGATCAACTATCTTCCTACTTCTTTGTAAATAAGTTCACCGATGGAGAAAAGATTACTTTTGCTCTTTTGAAATCAACATTGCCTATGAAAAATTGGTGGGAAGTGTATAGAAAGAGGTTCAGTACACATGACATTGGTCTTGAGGAGGAACCTACCTGGGATGATTTTGTGGAAGCAGTGAAAGAAGAATACTATCCCATCAGAGCATATGATGATTTGTACATATAGTGGCAACAACTTCACCAAGGTAAGGACTAATTTGTTCAAGATTACACAAACACTTTTCATTCTTTGTCTACAAGATTGGGCATTCAAGAAAGTGAGAAACATAAGACTCTCAAATATCATGGTGGACTATAATGGTACATATGGGGGGAAATGGAAATCTTCAATTTGGAAACCCTCGGTGAGGCATACAAATTCATAGTGAAGATTGAACAGAAGCATGGTAGAAAGAATATGAAAAGTCAACTCTCAAAATGGAAAAGTGATAAGGTCAAACACGAGGCCAAAATTGGAAGAAAAAGGAGTTTTAGGATAAGAAATCCTAGAAAGGGAAGGCTGGAAAATGGTGTGATTACCACAAAACTAGAACTCACTCCAAAGAAGAATGTTGAGCCATCAAGTCATTACTTTCTAAGTCATAATAATTGACATCTACTACTCTGCCTCATACACAACCCACCATCGAAGAGGATGAAGAAGAAATTGTGGATGCTAAGCCTAACACCATTATTGCTTCATCACAGACCTGTAAGGAAAGACCAGATGATAAGGAAAGATTGTTCCACTCTAAATTATGGGTAAAAGGTAAGCCTTTGCATTTCATTCTTGGTAGTGGGAGTCAAAAGAATTTAATCTCTGCTAAAGTTGTGAAAAGTCTAAATCTATCCATGAAGCCTCATCTAAAGCCCTATAGTATTGGATAGTTGAGCCCAGGGAGAGACCTCTATGTCACCCATCAGTGTCTTCTTTCATATGATATAAAAACATTCCAAGATGAAGTCTTGTGTGATGTGGTCAATCTAGATGTTTATGATGTACTCCTTGGTTAGCCATTCATGTATGAGTGACATGGCATCTATGAATCAAAAACCCAAAGGATCACCCTCACTCTTGGAACACAATGCTATAGGGTACCAGAGGTACCACCTCCCACATCTATCTCATTGACCAGTGCTAAGCAATGTAAGAGATTGGTGGAGAAAACAAAGCAATTTGTTCTGATGGTGGTCAAGCCACAAAAATCCAAGAAGGTTGATGTTGCAATCCTGACTACACAATCAACACAATAACAAAAGTAGATAGGATGAATCATAGGAGAATATGATGACTTATTCAAGTCACCCATATGAGTTCCACTGCATTGCCAGGTAAAACATTCTATCAATTTGATCCTAGGATCACCTTTGCCTAATAGTCCTGTGTATCATAGATCAATTTTGGAAAATCATGAGATAAAAAGATAGATTCAAAAATTGATCCAAAAGGGTCACATCAGGCCAAGCTCTTCACCTTGTGGTAGCCGAATTGTCTTGGCACCGAAGAAAGATGGAACATGGAGGCTTTGCATTGACTACCGAGCCCTGAATAAAATCTCTGTGAAGAATCGTTATCCTCTCCCCAGGATTGATGACCTACTGGACCAGCTCTATGGTGTGAAGTTCTTCACCAAAATTGATCTCAAATCTAGTTATCACCAAATTCCCATCGATCCCACTAATGTCTGGAAGACTGCATTCAAATCTAAGGAGGGGATCTTTGAATGGTTGGTTATGCCTTTTGGCTTAACTAACACACCTACAACCTTCATGAGGATGATGGATGACATCCTACAACCCTTCACCAACTCATTTGTGGTTGTCTAATTAGATGACATAATCATCAATAGTAGAACATGGGAAGAACATTTGCAACATGTTCGTAAGGTGCTTCAAACTCTTCAGGAGCACAAGTTATATGCAAATCTTGACAAATGCATATTCTAGATGACAACAATTTAGTACCTCAGGTACATTGTGAATGAGGAAGGGGTCCATGTTGATCCAGAAAAGATTTAGGTTATTTGAGAATGGTCCACACCAAGGACCCTCACAGAGCTTCACAGTTTTTTGGGTCTTGCAAATTTCTACCACAAGTTTGTTCTTGGATTTTCACATGTTACTTGGTCACTAACCCAAGTGACCAAAGGAGGATCTAAAGCTACATTTTAGTGGGGTGATATACAACAAAGGGCATTTGAGAATTTGAAGAACAGACTCTATGCAGCCCCTATTTTTGCCTTGCCATATTTGCATCAACCTTTTGAGTTGATGATAGATGCATATGAATATGCCATGGGAGTTGTCATCATGCAACATGGCCATCCTATTGCATATCACAATGAAACTTTCACTGATACAGTCAGGAAATATCCAACATATGATAAGGAGCTCTATGCCATTGTGTAAGCCTATAAATAATGGAGACACTACATCTTGGGGAAAAAAATGGTCATCCACACTAACCACAGACCATTGGAATTCATCTAGATGTAAAGCAAACTATGAAATGAGAGGCATGAAAAGTGGGCCACATATCTTCAATAATTCCACCTAATAATCAAACAAAAAAGGGGAGCTCAAATACAACTACAGATTATCTAAGCCACCCACCGATTACTACACTCACAATAGTTCTGGACCTATGTGGACATGAGACTGCCACTTGGGGTGCTCTATATGAAGTAAATCCTACCCTTGCTGATACATATCAAGCACTTAAAAAAGGTAAACATGTTTCTAATTTCTATTTGCAAGATAACGTCCTCTATCATATGGGGCACATCTGTGTTCCAATTGCAGATCAACAAAAGATGATATGAGAAGCACACTTCAATAGGATAGCTAGACACTTTGGTATTGAAAAGACATTGGTAGTTCTTCAAAAACACTTCTATTGGCCCCATATGCAAAAGGATGTGGAAAGATATCTCAAATATTGCACCCCATGTGTGATAGCCAAGCCAACAAATAAGAAGCAAGGATTGTACATGCCATTGCTAGAACTAACCAGGCCTTGGGAATCCATCCTAATGGATTTTATCTCAGGTTTACCCACTTCAAAACATGGTAAGGACTGTATTTTTATGGGAGTTGATTATTTTTTCAAAAATGGCTATCATGATTGCTTGTAAGAAAAATATATCTACTGAGGAAATTGCTCAACTATATTTTAGTCATGTATGGCTCCATTTGGTCTCCCCAAGTCCATTGTCTCATATCGAGATAGTAGGTTCTTGAGCATCTTTTGGTCCACTCTATGGAAGGTGATGGATACTAAGCTGATGAAGTCTATAGCCTTCCATCCACATACTAATGGCCAAATAAAGGTGGTAAATTGCTTGATTGTTCACATGATTCAGATGTATCACTCCAAACATCCATGTACATGGGATGAGGGACTTATTTTCATACAACATGGATACAATTAGGCGTTGCACAGCTCGACCAAGCACAGTCCATTTTAAGTATGTTCTGGGTTCCAACCCATGGCACCAATTGATATAGCTATTCCATTTTCCACCATGGAATACACACCTCATGGAAGATCTAAGGTAGCAAAAGCAAAAAAGTTTATTGAACAAATGCAACACATCTAGCAACAAGTTCATGACATCCTGGAGAAGATGAATTAGAAGTATAAGTAATGCCATGACAAACATAGGATTGCACACCATTTTGCTATGGGTGATAAGATTTGGTTGTAGCTTTAGAAGGAATGACTTACAGGTCTACACAAAAAGATTTAGCCTCTATGATATGGTCCCTACACCATCACCAAAAGAGTTGGAGAAAATGCCTTTGAGTTGAATCTACCAGCCTACATGGGTCTGCATCCAATATTCAATGTGGAGCTCCTCAAACCATATCACCCATCTCTCTTGGACACTTCAATTATATCAGAACAACTAGACATTGATGAGCTTTATCCACATAGTTTTGCTCTAGTGGAAGAGGATAAGATTGTGGATACCTGGATGAAGACAACAAGAGGATGCTCTATTCTACTTTATTGAGTGGTCAAAAGGGGCCAACTTAGCCATCAAGGTGAGTGGTTCATAGAGAATCAAATTAAGAAAAAACTACCACACTTGATGGGGAATATTGACGTAATGGGGACCATTGATTTTCAAGGAGGGAGGAATGATCTAGGCAACAATTTAGGCGACAATTCAGGTGATAGCTCCACCCCAATTGATGACGGAACTTCTGGGAGCCATAACTTTTGCATCGTAGCTCTAATTGACTCGCCGTTTGAACTGTTGGA
The DNA here is from genome assembly GCA_037957365.1 of Torreya grandis. NCBI lineage: Eukaryota > Viridiplantae > Streptophyta > Pinopsida > Cupressales > Taxaceae > Torreya > Torreya grandis. The sequence continues at coordinate 757,834 of JARHVA010006899.1, forward strand.
AAGCTAAGAATGAGGAGAAAATTGTGAAATAGCATTGAGATTTGCTCAATGAAGTTTGACCTTAGAAAACCCAATGGAAGTGTCTCAAATTTCAATTTCAATAATGCAGTCTAAAAATAGTAAGTTTCTAAAAATAGTAATTCCTCGAATTCTGTATTGTTTTAAATATCGAAAGTCACACCACTTAATCTACCTCAGTATTGGTGACCTTCCACATCCTCCCCATGCTTTAAAAATGTGTATAAATGAAGATGTAACCTGAAATGTGAAGATAGACATCTCTTCCCAGAGATAAACATATATTTGTATTGCGATCTTGAGTAATACTACATCTCTTCTCAAAGAATTCATTGTTATTGTGTTATTTATATGTTATTGAGATATTTATCAACTAGAACTTCTGAGTTTTGGATCAAAAAACCAAAAAAAAAGAGGGAAAAGTTTAAAACCATTAAATGAATGGTTTTATCAAACAAAAAATAAATTTGTACCTAATTTAATTTTCCTTCTTTAAATCTTTTAACATCCAATAACTTTGACCATATCAACATAGAGGAAGTAAAGTACAACTAGGAGTATGAATAAGGTATTTATTCTATTATTTTATTTATAGCTATATTTATAAATTTTTTAATTACAAATAGGTTCTCTTGAAAAAAAAATTAAGTGGAGATAAAAATTAAAAAAAAGAAAAATCTTCCCATGTATGAAGTCATGCATAAATCTAAGTGTAGGAGAAAAGAGAAAGAAAGAGTTGTAAACCAATAAATGTCAGTATTTTTCAAATAATTATTTTATTGATTCAACATGCTCTTTTCAAATAATTGAATGCATAGGAATTCAAAATAATGTGCATTGAGATATTTTAGTTCATATTATATGGTTTTAAATAAGAAATGGGATGAATATATTCATTTAATTCCTTAAAAAAGGGATCTAACATTTACAACTAAGGATATCTTTCAATAAATGAAAAGATCATTGTTAAAATAATTATAGAAAAATAGATAAAATGAATGTACAAATCTCCACTTCTCCAAATACCATCATAGGCTAGAAAAATATAACAAGCCTAAGAATATTTAAAAGATGGAAAATATTTATTTTGGATAAAATAAGTGGAGTGATTTCTACCAAGAACGTGACTATAATAAATTATTGAGAAAGCTAAATATATAGGGAATATAGTAGCATGCATGAGGAAACTCATGAATTTAATTGTGGGAGAATGATGAGAAGATAGAATGTCTTATTATATCAATAAATAACACCATTCTATCTTTCATAAAATATGTTTTAAAAGTGGACTTAGATGTAATTATAAGAACTTATGCTTGATTTAGAATGAAATATAGGAGATAAATCTAGTCTATTCTTTAGATGTCATTGCAATCTAAATTGTTTCTATTTATAAAAAGTTATTGTAAAAAATATGTCAAATTTCGTATATGTAGGATGAAATGAGTCATCAATGCACATAAAAAAGTTTGAATTTCTCAAATACCAAAGAAGAAATCATCTTCATGTAGCTATAGAGATCTTCAATAGTTTTGGAGTCTCACAAAAATCATCTCCAAATTTATTTAATTATTTTTGATATACATATACTATTGATGCATTATTAGTTAAGGTATAAAAATAAATTTTTATCAACTAAGAACATGTATTATATTTTTGTGTTGGTTTTTTTGATGTTTTGGATATGAAGGTGTAAGGATAAAATGAATAACTTCTATAAAATAGAAAAAACAATCATTAAAAACATCCCTAAACCTAAATATAATCACATATTTTTATTCCTTTTGAAAAAATATACGAGTTAAAAAAATAATCATCCTAATTAGAGTTTGTATGCAAAATTTATAAACATTTAAACTGGCTCTGGAGTTGGATAGTCTAGCTCTAAAGTCTATTAGTCCTGGTTCTGGAGTCCATACGTCTGGCTCAAGAGTTTCACAAAATTGGACCTGAATATACATAGATTGGATTTTTTGGTGTATAAGAATAAATAAATCTTAAAATAATGTTTTGGGAAATGTTGTATGGTCTTTCTATAGACATAAATACTATGAATAACACCTTCCAAAAATAGACATCAACAAATACATAAGCTTGCAACTATGGAAACATGAAAGCAAAGAATTAAAAATATGATTACTAACTATTTTTAGAAATTATATATATGAAATATTTTTATAATATTTATAAAAATAGGCATTTAAAAGAAGGTGAGGCATTTATAATATATCAGCTACTATGAATATTCATACACCAAGTTGTTGGAGGAACCTGAATTGATCAAGATTGTGATTAATTATTGGAAAGAAGACAAATCACCTATATTATCCAACAAAATAATGGATTTGTGAATATATCATTTCCAAATATTTTCTATTTAAATAATAGTGATTGTTAATAATGTTCAAATATGTAATTTTTTTTATTTGTTAGATTATTAGCCTAGAACAAAAATCAGTTTCAAAATAGATTTATTATGTTGTTGAGGATAGTAAATCCATTCTAAAATAATTTGTTAAATTTTTAAAATTAGAAAATTAGTTATAAACTAGTTTTTTAATTTATTACTCTCAAACAAGAATTTATTTAATAAGTATTATAGACATGTTGACCCAATTTTGCCCCTCTGACAAAATTTTGGTCACCCGAAAACTATGAAAGGCCAGTCAATTCTGGGTTGAAGTCCATCTTCAGGTTCATGCTCAGTTCAATGGAAAGGTTCAGTTTAACGGAAAGGTTCAAGCACCTTGGTTCAAAGGAAAAAGTTCAAGTCAACCATTTAATGCGTCTAAGACCCACAAAAAATTCAAAGTTTTATGCAGTAGGCAGCAAAATTGCTGCGCACAACAGCGACGGGGGAAAAGAGACTGCCAACACAAGCAGTAGGCGGAAAAATTGCCATGCACAGCAGTGGTGGGGAAAAAGAAATCGGCAGCAAACTTGGCCAACATCGGCAAAACTACCATGCACGGTAGATAACTCGGCCGACGTCAGTAAAACTTTCATGAACGACAGTAAATCGATCGATGTCGGCAAAATTGCCATGTGCAGTCCATGACATTGGGTAGTAAAATTATCGCTCACAACATTAGGTGGCAAAAAAGGCCCACAGAACACAGAAAAAGGCCCATCCAGTGGGGAGAGGAGTAGGCCACACGCAAAATGAGGAAGCAAGCATGGTCCCAGTATATTTATGATGTCAGCTATAGTGTTTTTTCCCTCTTCCCAATGAGACTCCTCTTGGCTTTTCCCATATAAATTGGTAGACTTGGCCATTTTAAGGGATCTTCTCCAATTTTGTAAAGAGCACAGCTCTCCAAATTCTCCACCTGAATCAATAAAATATAGTTTTTTGCCTCCATCTTGGATAGATTGTCTGTGTATGTTATGAGTATTATTTGTGTTTAGTCATTATCTCTGATGTTTGCACAGGTTAATGCCAACAGACCAGCCATCTACAAGGCACCAATTCTGCAGCTAAAAGGAGAAGAGCAATATTTGAGAAGGATAGAATAGAGGAATTTGCTTGCAAGTGTGCATTCCATAGCACCTTGGTAAACCTCTGTTATGTATTTTCCATTATAGCCTCCCTATTAGTCTTAGCAGCCTATTTCTTCTGCCAGATGTGTAGAGTATATTTGCATTTTTCTTGATTCTGAGAGTGGATGTGGAAGGTCAACCTTTATTTTGGTGTATCACCTCTTTAGAGTAGGTTGTTTGTTTTCTTGTATTTTCTTCCCCCTTTTCATCCCCCCCAGTATATCTATATATCTATATTTTACACTACCTAAAACAAATAAGATACATCAGAGGGAACTAGCCCATACCTAGAGACTCTCCTCTCCTGCTTCGCCATCCCACAGGTGAGAGAGGAGTTTCCATGTTACAGGGAGAGGGCATGAACCTATTTTCCTACCACTGGGTGCAATCTCTGGTCGTCAACAATTTTGGTGCGCCTAGTGGGATTGTGTTTTTTTTGTCAGTTTCTAACACAGTAGTATTTTGGGATTGATGTTGGTCCTGCTACAGTCATCTCAAATATTTTTAGCATCTAGCAACTCCACTGGTAAGAGCTCAGTTCTTTATTTTAAGACTAGTCACTTAAACTTCTATGCCAAAGGTCACCATAAGGTCAGCTTTAAGAGGGGTCCCTTTTGTTTTCATTGAGCTGCCTTTAAACTTTGCTAAAAGGGTCAGGTTTGAAAGAACTCACCCTTATCCATTAGTAAATCCTCCTAGACTTCTTACTAGAAACACCAACCTAGCTCAGCCATAGTTACAGTGCATTCCAGCCATGGCATTGCCGTTTACAGCTTTTCACGGTGAGAGCCCTTTAAACCTCCCACGCTATGATCCAATTCCAGGAATAGCTCTAAAAAATGTGCCTTCTTTTGATGTAGTGAGACCTATTACAGTTGTTGAGCATATCAAGAATATTGCCAACCTTTGCAATATTCACAATATAACAAAAGAAAATATTTCCATCAGACTGCTAGCCTTGTCTCTGAAAGGGAAGGCTCTTGATTGGTATGGCACCTTGCCTGTGAATTTAATACATTCCTAAAACAAATTGGGCACCCATTTAACTGGTCATTTTGGAGAGAAAAGTGATGGCCTCTCTTTTGCGAAGCAGCTGATGACTATAAAGAGAGCTCCACACGCGTATATGCAGGACTTCAACACACAGTTTCAAAAGACTTGGGATAGAATTCCCATCCTAGTAAGGCCAACTCCTAGCTACACTTTCTTGTACTATTTAAAAGCATTAAATAGTGATATTGCTATGATGATCTAATCTATGGGAGGGCACATATTGCCTGCTGCTTACAACATCGCCATAGTAGTCGAGAATTACTTGGTACAAGCTGGAAAGATCGCTCCTAGGCCCAACATGCCACTTTTCCCAGAGATGCTACCCCCTATACAGACTGTTGTTCCCACCATTGCTCCCCTGCCCACCATTGAGAAGCTAGCTGATGTTTCGTCAAATGAACTACATGAGGTTAAAAGCCTATTGCAAAACATGTCAAATGAACTTGTAGCTCTTAAAAGGTAACAAGCTCAAAATAATAAGCTAAATTTAGGATATCAACATTATGGTCAAGCACCTAGAAACCCTTTTCAAGGCTATAATCAAGGACAAGGTCAGCTCACTCAGACTCGGCTTTATCAAAATTATAACTCAGGCCCCTCTTCATCATCTAAAGCCATGGTGCCTACTTAGAATAACCTTGTACAGGAACAGCCTAGCTATTCAACCATAGGACATGGTCAAGAGCACGCTATCCATACAAATGATATGATGATTTTTTTCTAGAATTTAGGAAACCAAGTTGCTGATCATTCATAGTTTTTTGAGTTTCTAGCTCAGCCCAGCATGAGTAATAATCAAACTCAGTTGGACTCTACCCTGATAAATCATGAAGAGGGCAAGCTTTATGCAATTAATCATGGGGGCATTGCAGGAAATCAGGTTGATTGCATTAAAACCAACATGAGATTTAAAATAAGAGCAATTGGAGAAGCGCAGGCTTCCCCTCAGGCAGTAATGAATCCTCCACCACACCCTTTTTAAAGGGCCCCAATTTCCAGTCAATCGTCTGCACCTCCAGCTCCTTAGCCTACAGCTCCAGTTGGGATCAGCCCAAAGGAAAGCATAAAGGGAATCAGCCCCCAAGTGAATATAGTTGATCAAATGAAGAAATCACATGTGAGAATTTCTCTATGGGATTCATTGTCTCTTCTAGGATAGAAGGACGTATTGAAGAAAGAATTGCATGAGCTAGATCGACAGGCCATCCTAGCAGACACTAATAACATCCTAATGATGAATGGGTAGCCTTTTACTTTAGATCAGGTAAAGAAAGAAGAAAGGACTCCCCCCTTTTATTTATCTTTGATCATAGGGGATTTCTTAGTACATAATTGCATAATTGATAGTGGGGCCAACACTTCAGTAATGCCAAAGTGCATTGCTGATAAGATGGGATTAAAGTATGAAGCAATGAACAAAGGAGTCTTACAACTAGATGGGATGCCTACAAAGACATTCAGGATCCTGAAGGGTTTAAGTTTAACATTGCATGCCTGCCTGACATTCTCAATCCCCCATGATATAGTGGTAGTAGACGTTCCTCCATATTTCACAATCTGTTTGTCTAGGGACTTTACGTCCAAGATAGGTGGCTATCTAGCAGTGAATTGGTCATATCTGGTTTTCAAAACCAAGTACGGGACCAAAGTGAAAATTGAATCTGAGCCACTCTACAAGGACCATCTAGAGCCCTATTCACCCAAGGCAGCGAATGTCAGTTACACTATCATCGATCCAGAAGAATCTCAGATAGACCGATCTTCATCTTTTGCTCTTGAAGGAGTCACAGATTTGCTCTTGGATGAGTGGGGAAGTGATAACTTTGAGCATAATCCTTATAAGTTTATTGAAGAGGCAGACCTTGGCATCTATTGCTTGCATGAAGAAGGCACTGTCATGCCCAATATAATGAAGGAGAATAAAGAAAACCTCAGCCTGTGGCAGCTATACTTCGATGGTTCCAGAAGTAAACTGGGTGCTGGTGGTGGGGCAATGTTAGTTTCCCCTTCTAAAGAAAGGTACTTTTTAGCTTTTTGTTTCTAGTTCTCTTACACATGTAATGTTGCAAAATATGAGTCTTTGATTCATGGACTTGAGTGGGCAAGAAAGAGAGGGACCAGGAAGTTGCAAATCCTGGAGGATAGTGAACTAATTATGAACGAAATAAGAGGCCTAAACTTGACCAAGAACTCCTTGCTAAAGTCTTACAAGCACAGAGTCTAGGACTTGATGGAGGATTTCCTTGATCTTAACATTACCTTGATTCCCAGGGAACAAAATAAGTAGGCTGACAGGCTGGCATCTGTTGGCACCCAATTTGATGTTTCAAAAGAGATAAGCAGGGATTGTGGTTCATGCCATTTAAAAGTGGTGGTTCATCCTTCAATTCTAGACAATATTAAAAATTGGCAAGTCTTCAAAAGTGACCAGCAGATAGCTCTCTTCCTACAGGAAGAAGCTGAGTTTATAGTCCACAATCAAGTGAAATTGCAGTAGCAATACAAAAATCAGATCGTCCAATTAAAGAATAATAAACTCCCTAAGGGTCTGGTCACACTTGAAAGTATTTTCAATAGAGATGACCAACTAAGAAATGACAAGGCATGCATCACTACCAGAGAGGAGAATCATGAAAAAGTTGAAATCTTCAAGGACAAGCTGCTAGCGCTTGGTAAGGTCTGCATGCTTCAAGAAAGGCAAGCTTTCATTCTCCTGTGTCAGGAGTTTGCTGACGTCTTTGCCTAGAATTATAGTGACTTGAAAGGCTTCGATCCAAGACTTGCCCATCACACCATTGAATTAGAGGAAGGTGCAAAACTAGTCACATAAAAACAAAGGCCTATTAATCTAATGATCAAACTCCTTATGCAGAAAGAATTGGTCAAGTTGATTGAGTCTGGCATTATATTTCTGATCAAACATTCCTCATGGTTGGCAAATTTGGTTCTAGTTAGAAAGAAAAACAAGGAGATCAGGCTGTGCATCAACTTCAGAGACCTTAATAAAGTCTCTTTAAAGGATCATTATCTCCTTCCAAACATGGAGCAGATCCTCTAAAAGGTAACTGGTTCCGAATGTTTCTCCCTCCTGGATGGTTATTCGGGATATAATCAAATTCTGGTGTGAGGCTGCGACCAATACAAAATAGCCTTCACCACTAAATGGGGAATGTTTGCCTACTAGAAGATGCCTTTCAGGCTATCCAATGCTGGTGCTACCTTCTAGCGAGCCATGGACATGGATTTTAGTGGTTTGATAAATAAGAATGTGATGGTGTACCTTGATGATATAATGGTTTTCTCCAAGGAGGCGAGCCAGCACATGGAACACCTTAGGCAAATTTTTGAGAGGTGCAAGGAATTTGGCATCTCTCTAAATCCAAAGAAATGTGTATTTGTTGTTCATGAGGGGAAACTTCTTGGCCACATTGTGTCCAAGGAAGGTTTGTCCATTGACCCCGAGAGGGTCCACTCCATTCTGGAGATGTCCCTACCAAAACACAAAAAAGGCCTACAGAGTTTCTTTGGCTGAATAAATTTCATTCGGAGGTTCATTTTGAATTTTGCTGAGATAGTTAGACCCCTAGCCTCTATGCTGAGGAAAGGTGAGGAATTCAAATGGACAATGCCAAGAAAAGACAGATTTGAAGCCATCAAACAGGCTTTGACCTAGGCTCCCACTCTAATCAGCCCCAACTTCAATAAAGACCTCAATCTCTATACCTTCAGTAATGGAGAAGTAATATCTGCTATGCTTACTTAAGAAAGTAGTGATGACCTCGAGTAACCACTCACCCTCTTCAGCCAAGGGTTAGAGGACTTTGAAATTAGGTACACCTATGTAGAAAAGCAAGTCCTAGCAGTAGTGCATAGCCTGAAGAAATTTAGATATATGTTGTTAAATAGAAAGATCCATTTCATGGTTCCACATCCTGGCATCAAGGATTTCTTGACCAATCGTGACTTAAATGAGAAAAGAGCAGGATGGATCACCAAGGTGATGGAGTATGACATAGACATCAAAATTGCCAAGTTGGTGAGATGAAGGGGCTTGTGTGAATAACTAGCTGAAAATTTGAGCAAAAAGGTGAAGATAGCTTGTTGATCCATGATGCAGCCACTGCAGAAGAACCAACTGTCATAAGAGATTGAATGCTGGACATGAGGCACTTCCTTCTTACGGGCAAATGTCCACAGGGTCTCAGTAGGGCCGAAAGAAGGTATTTTAAACTTTAGTCCCTTCCTTATGTTTTGATTGATGGAGTATTATTTAGGAAGGATCTCACCAGGGTGATCCTAAGATGCATTGACCCTAGTCAGGCTGACAAGTTATTGGCTGAGTTTCACGATGGGCCAGCAGGCAGCCATTTCACCCCTAAGACCACAAGAGCTAAAATAATGAGAGTTGGCTATTTCTAGCCCACTCTTTTCAAAGATACCTATGCCTAGGTAAGGAAGTGCCAGAAGTGTGCACTTTTTGATAGAAAACAATGATTGGATGCCATGCCCCTACAACCCATTCAAGTTAAACAACCATTCATGCAGTGGGGCCTAGATTTCATAGGGATGATAAATCCTCCCTCCAGTGTTGGACACAAACGGGTCCTGATTGCTACGGATTATTTCACTAGGTGGGTGGAAGCCATTGCTTTGAAGGAAGCAAATGAAAGCATAGTCTTGGATTTTTATGAGGACTTAGTGACACATTTTGGGGTCCCAGCCACTATAATTTCAGACAATGCCTTGGCTTTTCTGGGAACCAAAACTAGTGAATGGGCACTGAGGTATGGTATATACCTTAGCACTTCATCAAATTACTACCCACAGGGGAATGGGTTGGCTGAGTCCACAAATAAAAATATGATTAGAATTATAAAGAGGACCATGGAGGAAAATCAGAAAACTTGTCATGCCAAGTTGAAGACACCTCTATGGTCCGATCGAATCACTCCAAAGAGAGCAATAAAAAATTCTCCATATACGCTTGTGTATGGAAGGGAAGTAAGGCTTCCCATCTCACTCGAATTGCTAGCACTGGACCTTGCTCATCAGCTACAGTTAGAAGAAGGAAGCAACATGGAGGTCAGATTGTGTGAACTAATGGAGCTCTAAGAGATAAGGGACCATGCCATAGCTGCCATGTCTAGTCACTAGCAGCAAATAAAAAGACACTTCGACAAGAAATCTTCATCAAAGGACTTCTCTAAAGGAGACATTTTTTTGAAATGGGATGAAGACAGAGCTAAGCCTAGAAAACATGCAAAATTTGACACCCTCTGGAGCTGTCCTTACATGATTACTCAGTGCAAGCAGTATAACGCATTTCAGCTCTCCAAGTTGAATGGCAAAGAATTGCGTATCCCAGTCAATGGGATACATCTGAAGCATTGCCACTGATTTTTGGTTCGACTGTACATAGTTTTCATTTTTTTTCCTATTTTCCCTAAGTGCAGTTTGCATAGTTAGTTGTTTTTAGTATTGTGTGTTTCCCTTTGCGTGTGGGGGTAAATTCTGTATTTTGATCCTGGGATCTTTTAGGCTATTATTAATTCTTTAAGCTACATCTGAATCCGCACCCAATGGATTTTCAAAGGTAACTGGGTCCTAAGCATAACAGACATGCTTCCCCTAGGAGTCACCAATTTGTTGACCCAATTTTGCCCCTTTGACAAAATTTTGGTCACTCAAAAACTTTGAAAGGCCAGTCAATTTCAGGTTGTAGTCCATCTTCAGGTTCATGCTCAGTTCAATGGAAAGGTTCAATGATTCAGTTCAACGAAAAGGTTCAAGTGCCTTGGTTCAAAGGAAAAAGTTCAAGTCAATGGTTCAATGCGTCTAAGACCCATAAAAAATTCAAAGTTTTATGTAGTAGGTAGCAAAATTGCTATGCACAGCAGCGATGGGGAAAAAGAGACCGCCAACACAAGCAGTAGGTGGCAAAATTACTGTGCACAATAGTGGCAGGGAAAAAGAAACCGACAGTAAACTCAGCTGACATTGGCAAAACTACCGCGTATGGTAGATAACTCGACTGACGTCAGCAAAATTGTTGCACATGGTAGTAAATCAACCAACGTCGGCAAAATTGCCATGTGCAGTCCATGACATTGGGTGGTAAAATTACCGCTCACAACATCAGGTGGCAAAAAAGGCCCATAAAACACAGAAAAAGGCCCACCCAGTGGGGAGAGGAGTAGGTCACATGCAAAATGAGGTAGCAATCATGGTCCTAGCAGATTTATGACGTCAGCTACATTGTTTTTTCCCTCTTCCCAATGAGACTCCTCTTGGATTTTCCCATATAAATTGGTAGACTTGGCCATTTTAAGGGATCTTCTCCAATTTTGTAAAGAGCACAGCTCTCCAAATTCTCCACTTGAATCAATAAAATACAATTTTTTGCCTCCATCTTGAATAGATTTTCTGTGTATGTTATTAGTATTATTTGTGTTTAGTCATTATCTCCGATGTTTGCACAGGTTAATGCCAACAGGCCAGCCATCTACTAGGTGCTAGTTCTACAGCTGAAAGGAGAAGAGCAATATTTGAAAAGGACAAAATAGAGGAATTTGCTTGCAAGTGTGCATTCCACAGCACCTTGGTAAACCTCTGTTATGTATTTTCCATTATAGCCTCCCTATTAGTCTTAGCAGCCTGTTTCTTCTGCCAGATGTGTAGAGTATATTTGCATTTTTCTTGATTCTGAGAGTGGATGTGGAAGGTCAACCTTTATTTTGGTGTATCACTTCTTTAGAGTAGGCTATTTGTTTTCCTATATTTTTTTCCCCCTTTTCATCCCCCCAGTATATCTATATATCTGTATTTTGCACTGCCTGAAACAAACAAGATACATCAGAGGGAACTAGCCCATACCTAGAGACTCTCCTCTCCTGCTTCGCTGTCCCACAGGTGAGAGAGGAGTTTCCATGTTATGGGGAGAGGGCAGGAACCTATTTTCCTACCGCTGGGTGCAATCTCTGGTCATCAATAAGATACAACCTTCTCATCCATTGTGATAGTTAGCATGGGTTAATAGGGAGTTATTGTAAAGTTAAAAAGGAGTCATTTTAAGATTATAAGCATTTGCAAAATTAATGAAGACCTAATTATTGAAGTTTATATGAAGCTAAATTTTGTTCCAATCCTATTATAATGGAGAGAAATGGCCCACTCAAACAAGGATGTAGGATATATTATGGTATTTATATGTTTATATTATTATATGTTTTATCTTTCATTCTTTTATGATAAGTATTTTGTTACATATTCAAACCTTCATGTCCATGTGTTAATATGTGTTTCCAATAAGATTTATTTTAGACATGTAAATTTCACAAATTTGCATTTCAAATCATTTACATTTTAGCAACTTAGATTAAAAGTGTGTTTTTTGAAAAGCATTTTGAATTTTAATGAAGTGAGTTTCTATTAAAAAATTTCAAATTCAATAAGTGTGTTTAATTTTACAAGTAACAAAGTATTTTAAATCCAAGTAAGTAGATTAGACATTAAGGAGTAAATAATCTACAACTCCCCCCAAATTGACAATTGTTAGTCATTATCCATTATACATTATTACTAATTACCATTGGACATCGAACCTAGTTTGATATGACATAAATTAAACTTAGGTGATTAAATGAAAAGATTAAAAACCCCATCACATACAATTGTTTATGCCAACATGAATGTTTTCTTGGTTGTATTTGGGCATGAATTTGTTGTGCTTCATCATAACATTTGGTCTACATTGGGGCATATTATTTATTATTCTCAAACTAATTATATTTGTTCTCTCAATATAAATTCACTAATATTATGATTATAATGATTTTAATTACTAATATATAGGGCACTCCTTTTACATATATACATATATTGGTCATACCATATTAATACAGTGGCAAGAACATTATTTCTTCAATTGCCTCTACTTTAGAATAAATGAGGTTATTGATTCACTACAAATTTTCTTTCATGATTATATCTTAGTTAGACCTATAGAAGTTGAACATCCTTATTATACATGTGATTTCATGATTATATCTCATGTACTTAAAAATCCATAGGTCAAACTTCAATATTACATATATGTGATTAAATGAGAAAACCATATTTCTATGATTATGTAATAAATGTGCTTCAATGATAAATATTGTATTTTTATGATTACATCAAAATGTGTAATAATTGAGATTTATTGTGACCATATTTCTATGAATATATAAAAAATGTATTATAAATGTGGTATAATGAAAACAAACTTTTATTATTATACATTATCACTTTTATGGTTCCTATTTGACACATGGTACATGTAATCCATTTGTTTTGAGATGAGGGATATGAAAGTAAATCCTACACCTCAAAATGGACACATTACCTTATTATTATATCTTTAAATATAAGAAGATACAAATTAAGAACACTAAAAACATTTTCCTCTATTGTTAGAGGTGGTTGGTAAGCATATGATAATTATTTAACCCATAGGTAGTCAACAAAAATATTTTAACTATTTACCCTAAAGGTAGTCAACATGACACACTTTAGTTATTTATCCTGAAGGTGGTCAACATGACACACTAATATTAATTTATTCTATTTAAAAACATTCACTAGATGCATTTTAGATTATACAAAGATAGTGGTGTACATACCACTAGGTGTACTCTTTACTACATTTTATTTTTACTTGATGATTTCAAAATTTATTGATTATCAATTCATATAGAAATTGATCTACTTGAAAATTTTCCATTTTTTGTAGTTAATCTAGATACTCACACTTTAGATATAAGAGCATGGATGATCATTCCAATATCCTCAATGGTAGTTAGGATGATCATAAAAACTATAATGAGACAAGGTTTATTTTATTTTGTAGGTCACAAGAGATGGAATTGTGATAAGGTAATATATCTCCTCATTTTGAATTTTAGTTAATGATCATATCCATTATTAACTTTAAACATCACTTACAAGTTTAGGTTACAACTTCTTCAACCTATTATAAGGTACATTTGTTTATTTTAATTTGAAATGTATGTGGGCCAACACATGAAAGTGGGGCATTATGTAGACATCTATTTTTTTATTAAAGAATATTAGTTATTTTCTATGGTTTTAGTTTTTTTATGAGAATATAAATCACTGGTTTAGATTAGGCTCTTATTGATGTGTTTTCCCTTGTGTTGGGACACATATTTCCTTCCCTTGCCTTATGTTTTACTTAAAATTTTAATTTATATTCACTTTAGGTCAATGATAATATCATAATTTAGTATTGAATACTTGAAAATCTATAGATTGCTTAATTTTTTTCACATGTATGAACTTATATGCTATTATAATGTCCAAAACACTACTTTGGATATTTTATCTCTCTAAGACCAGAGACTTGGAAGATATTGTATATGAATAACAATAAATATCAGAGATTATGGAGATTAAAATAGTGATCTATAAAATGGTGATAATATACTTAGAATAATAAAGCATTCACACAAAAAATAAGGAAATCTTGTATGTGAAAGGATATTTTTTTGGAATGTTGAGTCTATAGATAGGAAAATGGATAAAGAAAGCGGGTGCAAGAGTCATATGTGTATGCACAAGTCATGTATGTTAAATATAGATCAAACCTAAAATTTTCAAATGTCTAATGCTAAATTTATGTGTTTTCACTATAGTATAGTCAAAACACACACCCACATACACACATGTACACACACACACACATGTAAATACATCTATGGACACACATATGTACAAACACATGTACACATGTGCATTCACACACTTAGCCACATGAAAAAAGATAAATGAACACATGAAAACACTCACACACACTCACATACACATTATTACACATACCCACCCACCTAATCATACACACACACACTTGCAAACATAATCTCTCTTACACACATGCATATGTGTGTGCACATAGCCACCCACCCACTTACACACACATGTACACTCACACATGCATACATGCACACATATATAAAAATACACATTTTCATACACACACACATACTTGAATATTAACACATATAATTATGTATACATATGAACACACATTGTGCACACATGTGCACATACATACCTACATGCATGCACACACACACACCCACCCAAATGTACATACAAAAAAAAAACAAATGAAAAATTATGTACATGTGTGGACACCCACACAACACACAAATCCAAATCCAAACCCACAAAACCACATCTCAATACACATATACATTAACACACACACACACACACAAATATAAGCACATGCAAGAATTGTTATGATAAAATAATTTCTCAAAGAAAATGAATGAATGCATTAATTTTAGTTTAAGTTGAAAAAGGTTATATGATAGGAAAAAAAATACACCCTAAAAAATAAATACAACAAAAACTAAAAGGTGCATTTTGTGTTGTAAAATTAGTTGCATGTTTATTAGAACACCCACTCTAACCTTTAGTTTACTGATTGTTTCACTATTACCCAAATGCCCTAAATTGGCCTAATGAGACTATTAGACCCCAAAAAATAAAATTACCATCTTGTATACATGGTTATCATGAAATAATATTAGGTAATGAATATGTTAAAATAACCCACTTAAAGTCCCTATGGGTTTTAAACAAACTCAGAATGATTTCGGTTAATGAGAAGGAAAAAAATGTACCCAAAGGAGAAAGTTGGATTTTAATTTCAAACTGAGTTGATTTACTAAAAAACAATTCTAAAATATCTTATAAGTCTCATATGACCCTAAAATGTGTCTAAAATATGTTATCCTATCTCCTAAAGGGATGATAATCCCATCTCTACCATCATATTTGGTCTACCTATACCATCAGATTTGACTAGATCTAACAAAACTCATTAATCCTTATAGACTTATATAAAGGTCTCTTATCTCCACTAAGGTCACCTAAACATGTTAAGGAGGATATCTTAATGGATTAGAGGATTTTTTCTATAATCATTCCTATTTCCACCCCAAACCTTGGATGATCTCCATTAATGGAGTCTTTAAGCTCTTATTTTTTCACATTCTCTACATCATTAGTGATACCACCTTTGATACCATTTCCATTCCACCACTCCACCAAGCTAAACTCATTGATCCCTTATCTAAGGATTTTAGGATTTCATGTCCAAGTCCATCCCAATGTGTTTTTTGTTGTTGGGTTTTTATTATTAATAATGTTTTGGGTTTTGAATTGTAACCCCAATGAGCTAGAGCACTAGCTATTCATGCAAGACTATGGTCTTGCATGCTCACTTAAAGCATGGAGCTAGAGACCGGTTCCCATGGGTTATGTTGTGCAGTAACATATCAGTCATATTCTTTGGGTTTAAACTTATATTTGATTAGAAGTTACATAGAAAAAGAGATAAACTACTTTGATCTTTATGTCATTAAGCTTAACCACTATAATCATGCAAATTGATACCATTTGAAGTTTAGAATTATTACTTAGAAAAAGTAAAAGTATACACATAACTCATAATATGTTTCAAGCACAAGTACTAATTTATTTACTTTAAAAAATTGGATGCTTGTTTAAAAAAAGTAAAAGTATACACATAACTCATATTATGTTTCAACCACAAGTATACACAGTAAAATCAATACCAATAATAAGTTGGATGCTTGTTTATTTACTTTCAAAAATTTTAACTTGGTTTTTGACAAATCAAAATTTGCCTTTATTTTCATCTTATTTGGTTTCCCTAAAAACTATGGACTAATTTTTTTAAAACTACTTAGATAATATCATAAAGGGATATTTGATATTATATTTATGGTCCTTGTCTATAATTTATATATATTATGGCATGAAGGGTTTTACCTAATACTTATTTCCATAGTACAAACCCAAACACATTCTTTAGTATCCATGTACCTCAAGATATTTCATAAATGCCTAAGTTTTCCTTTTGTATTCAACTTTTGGAACCCAACCATCTATTTGATTGTATAGTTCATCAATTAGTGGTTAGCACTAGGAATATACTTATAGGTTACCCTTGAAATTGGGTTTAGTGGGCTATGGGAATGATACTTCATAGTTATCACTCTAAAATATTGGGCCATCATTATCTAATGGACAAGCTAGTATATTTGGAAGCTTACATTATCAAACATAACCTTTAGTAAAATCTCTTGATATTTTTAGATAAATAGTTAACATTATTAGTTATAAAAATTACATTTTATGATTTTTGCTTGATATTATATGTTGTATTATAGAGTGTATCAACCAACATTGATACAAGTTATGTGTTTTAACTAGATAAACAACTTGATCTAGTTACATGTGTGATTACTTCACTTCCATTTTTAAACTAAATCATCCAATTTTAATAATTTAAAATTTTATTACTGAACTTTAAAACTAGATCAACTATATTGATCTAATAGATTATTACTTTATCTTATCTACCTATTGATAAGTTGGCTTCCTAGGCCAAATATCAACCCCTATAGTTCAAAACTTTCTCATAGGGCCCATTAAGCTTAAGTATGGTTAACTTAGATCTTCTCATAGTATTAAAAATGGTCAATTAAGCTTTATTAGGATTGTTTAAGGTTTCATTGTATGCACCAAGGATTATTTGGGACATCATCATCTGATAACATGTTATGGATCATTAGATGGTGTTTTAGGTTCTTATGAGTTATCCTTGGGTGAGAGGAAGGGTCTTGAGTATCTCTTGAATCCTAAAATGTGGCCTATACCTTATTTTATGAAGTTAAGGTATTTTAGTAGAAATTAAGGTATTTGGAAGAATTAAGGTTTCTTTTTCTTATTATATGTCTTATTTTTTTAGCCACTTATTGAGGGGATACCTTATTAGCAAGATGTGGAATGTGTATAAGTCATGTTTGAGTTTTGACATGAGGTTTAATGATATATCTAGGGTCATATTCTATAATGTATTTTTCAAGAATGTTTTAATTTCCAATGAGGCCCTAAGGCCATAAAATACCTTTCAAACATGACATATAGGTTAACTTTCATATTATAAGCCTTTAAAGAAGGTGTGTTTTGTATGTCACATTGAAATTAAGAGTTTTAAAAGGTCTCATAGTAATTAAAAAGTCATAAAAAGGGGGTATTATAGGTAAAGGGGGCCTTTTTAGGGGTCAAACATCCTTCACTCACCATAAAAGGTCCCCATATGCTTGAAAGCTGACCTTTTAACTTCCATCCATCCATACCCTCTAGTTTGAAAGTGTATTTGACCTCTCATTTCCCTCTTTTTGGCCTCAAATGGGTTATAAAGATCTAAAAAAATAAAAAAAGTAGAGAAATGGTGTTTTGTATGTGATTTCAAGACTTGTACGATTAAAATAGGGTCAAAAGAGGTCAGACATATCATAGGGAATCACTTGTAAGCATAATAGAGGAGAATACAAAGGCTACATTAATATGATTGGTATGGATATGAGAGAGAAGATAAGGTATTAATATATTTACCAAAGGAGGGTACCTAATTATCCTTCCATTTAGTGGCATTAGTTCTCTAATCCATTTCCCCTCATTTCTAAACAATTGTTAAGGGATTTGGGGGTCAAATGCACTATAAAAACCTATAGGGTTAGTTTTAGAATTTTCAAGTGGATTTATAAGATTTTTGTTGAAGGATTAAGGTTTTAAAGGTATCTACATATCCCTATAAGTCTTATAAAAACATCTCCCATCATATTCATGTTTGTATAAGTTATAACTGAGTAACACCCTTCATGGATGGAGTAGTTGCAGGTTAGAGATAATGGCTTCTTAACATTTTAGGGTCTATAGTGCATGAAGGAAATGAGGATTGATCTATTGATTGAGTGGTGTATTCTTGGAGATTAATTCAAACCTTCATTGATCCTTGAGCACATAACTAGGTCATCAAAAGAAACTCAATTCCTTCAAAGTCCTAATTTCATGTGTGATTGCCATGCATAGTGTGATCTCCATTGCAAGTGTGAGTAATGTATTTCATTGTGATAAATTTAGATAATCATAAGGTTATTTTAAATATGTATGATGCTAATTTTATTCTCATACTCTATGGTATTTTATTCATGCTCCTAACTTCCTCATCCTCATAGACCATTCTCTACCTAGATAAACATGCTCTTAATTGAGCATCTATTTGCCTATTTAGGAAAATTGATAAAGTGAAGTATTGATTATTATGATTATGAAAATAAGGTATTGAAGCTTAGAATAATAAAAAGGGTCATTAAAAAACATGGAGTTTTAGAGAGTAGGATAAAAAAGAACATACCATCCAAAGATGAAAAACTCAGTCAAAACACCTATTGAGCACACATGACTTTGACTGTAAAATTAAGAGACACTAATTGTGTGATAAGTCTATAAGTTATGGATATGTGGATAATAATAATTAATAACCATTAATTATTATATAACCATTAAAAATATGATTTAATAACCACTTAACAATAAATTCACCTCTTACACACAACCAAAAATCTCAAAATTGCCATTTTCAGGCTTGACCATAGAAGGAGAATAATCTAAGAAAAAGGATTCATTTTAGGGTAAATTTAAGGTTTATAAATTTAATTGAGTTTAAAAAATTAATATAAATAATTATAAACATTGAGGATATATTATAAAGTCATCAAGAAGGATACCCACCTCTTACACATAGTCAAGAACCAAACTACTACCTACAAGTCAGCATGAGAAAACAAGGTACTAAGTGGTGGATGAGTTAGAAAAAAGATTAAAAAATTATATAAAATTAATATGACCATAATAAATATGTTACATCACTCAATGAAACATCAATTTTTAAATAAAAGTAGGATGTCTACACTCACAATCCAAGTAAATTTATTAGGTCTACTATAAGCAGGGTCATGAAGAAGAATATGAGATGATTGAGCTATGCATAAATGAAAGGTGAATGAGTGAGAAATAGGTATTTTGAATTTTATAAAAAAATTTAAAAGCCTTAATTTTTATGGTTTGGTTTTTTATACAAAATGAATATCCTCGATATACTAATTAGGCTTAGTAGGCCTAAGTAGGTAGTCACAGGCCTAAGCATGAAAAAGGAAGACAAATTGAATTATTAGGAGTATTTTGAGGATTAAAGACTCAATGAAAGTTATTGATGATGATATAAGGTTATTACATGAATTATAACTTAGGGAATCTATAAGAAATACAAATAACCTAACATTTAATGTCAAACTAGCCTATTGGCTCACAAACCCTAAGCCTATGTATGAGAGATTTGTAGACACTTTAAGGAGTTGGAAAAGAAGGTAAACCATAATAATGTTTCAATAGAGGTTAAAAATTCTCAAATAGGTGATTTAATCCAAAATCATGTATTCTCACACCCTGCATATTCAATGTTCATCTCTCAACCCCACAGATGTATGTTTTCTAGTATGAGAGGTGTCATCCTCATGTGTGAATGTCAATAAGCAGGCACATGGAGTTTTTAGCTACTAGGGTAATTTTAGGGAGTTTTTATACTTTAATTTATTTTTATTATTTCTAAAATCATTTCCCTTAGGGATATGAACAATTGTTAAGATATTATTCATGTTTAAACCTGCCTAAAGTCTCCATAGAGACTTGATGGAAGAGATGATGAGTTGATTGAATTCAAATGGACTTGT
Organism: Torreya grandis; assembly: GCA_037957365.1. NCBI lineage: Eukaryota > Viridiplantae > Streptophyta > Pinopsida > Cupressales > Taxaceae > Torreya > Torreya grandis. Next base: position 778,116 of record JARHVA010006899.1, read on the forward strand.
ATGTCTAAATAAATATTAGGATAATATTTATATGTCTTATGGACATAAAAATAATATACCAATTCACATGTGTTAGGTACAAGTTGTATATATCGTACCTAGAAGTGACTATTATAGGCCTAGAAAAGGTAGTTTTAGGAGGTTTCCCTTAAAATTGGATTGAGTAATGCCTAGTGGAGTCTTATGGAGTCACAAATAGGATGAAGAATGGGGTGATACATAGTAAATAAGTAATTGATCATGATGAATCATATATGTATCATGAAATTTAATATGTCAAAACAGTGTCCTTATAGTTTCTCTTAGAGAGATGACTTTGTAACTCCTCATTCAACCACTAAGCCACCTTGTATGTAGGCCACTATGTCATTGAGTCAATGCATGGGGAGGGTTATGATGCTATTTTATTTAATCTCATGAATGTTTTTAAATATTTTTTATGATTAATGGTCATTAATTCCACTCCACTCCATGTCTATACCATGTTTTCCCTCTCTTTATCTCTCATGTTCTATAAAATGGGCTTCGAAAGCCACTGTAAAGATCCCTTTATTGGTTATGAGAAAGTTCTACCCATTTGTATCCTACAACCTTAAGCTAATATATGTATTTATCTATCCTTCTCCATACTAGTTTTAGTGTGTTCTTACTTGTTTTGTTTTCATAAGTGGTTGATATTTTCTCCCTTTGTAAGTCCTTGTCTCTCACCTAGATACTAGTGGATTGTCTTATGTAGGTTACATGGTGTGTGAAGATTCTTGTGCTTGTAATCATAGTGGAAACTAACTATTAGTTTATTTTATCAAAACTTTCACTCATAATCCTAAGGTTATAGGTAGTTGGCATGACCTCCATGTGAAGTACTAATGTGTAGGATTCTTGGAGAGATTGTGTTAGTAACCAGTCCTTATTTTGTCCATAAGTGTTATCAAATGATCAAGTAGAGGAGATATAATCTATTAGTTCATTAAATATTGTAGTATAGGAGTTGATTTCATGTCCCTTAAATCCCTTTTCATTGGTAAGGCAAATAGGTTTAGGTATTATTTGAGCATATATGATGCATCTAGAGAGAAACCCCAAAACTAGAGATTCACCTCATCCATTAGGCCACCCACATATAGAGGTGATTCCATTGTATAAAATATATGGGGAAGGTTTGAAAATACTTTGCCTAAAGGGTATAATGAAGACTGATAATAATTTTTGACATGCTTGGTGGGACCAAAATTCAAGGAGGTTGAAGCACTTACTCTCAACATTTGGTGGGATCCAAGATATTTAGGCATTCTAGTGGCATATTTGCACTCAAGTTTCATGATAAAGGTTGTAAAAAAGTCTTCATTTAAGGATAATGAAGCTAAATTCATTGATAATTCACCTTTTTCTTTGTTTGTGTAATGATTTTTAATGGTTAGATATGAAGGATATTTTTATTCTACACTTCCTTGTTAGCAGTATCATTACCCATACCATCCCTATGATGAGATATATCCATCTTATAATGTTTATTTTTACTCTCCACATGACTTCAGTTATCCACATGAGTAACCTTACTATCAGCCTCCTTGGTAGCCTTATAATTAGGAAGTTTATCCATCCTTTCCTCCCCAACCACCCTTTCAAGCTACACCTAGTTCCTCTATTGAGTGGAAAGAGATGAAAAACTTGATTCAAATAATTGGTAGTGAGTTATTGGCCTTAAAGGAGAAAAAATATCAATTAAATTAATCTTATGAGCCTCTTACCATCCCATGTCAACATTATTGGTCCACTCCTCCCATGTTAAGTCAAAACCAAGTAGAAAGGAAGGTTGTATTAGCTAAACCAAGGAAATTCCCAAGCTTTCAAAGCTCCTCACATCTTCCTCAAGCTCAAATTGTCCATGGATGTCAAGATATGAAAGGAGAGAAATAATTTGTGAACACAAATCCTAAGAATTTATCAAGTTTTCATAGTGCCTCTTCACCCCATAAACTTAATCAAAATTATCTCATAAATCCTTATGTTCCTACTCCACTTGTTGAACATTTTTTCCCTCCCACCATCTCCCTCTTTAAAGGAGGACCTGTTGTATGGAGAGCAGATGAAGAAAATTAAAGTGAAGATAATGAATTATCAAGAGAGGTTGATGAAGTCATAGACACATGGTAGCTTTATTTGATGAATTACCCTAGTTATAAACTACCTAATCTTTGTGCCATTCAGATGGAATAACTAGACTTGTAAGAAAAAAACTTGGTGATGTGGCAATTCATGTCAATCAAGGTCTAGTAGTAGCTTAAATTATACCTCAAGAGGTTTATAATTAAGTTATCCAAGTGATGTATATAGTAAATATACATTTGGATAATCCTCAAAATTATTCTAGTAGCCAATATGAGGTAATCACCATAAAATAACTCCCTTGTTTCATTGCAAATAATGATCAACATGAAGAAATTCAGCCTCATGAACATAGTCTTGAAGAAGAAGAATCTACTTAGAACAACCATGAATTAATTTAGGAAGTATATATGGTTTTAGACCCAATGAATCTTCCATGATTCATAGAGGAAGATATTTACTAGCTTGTAGAACATGAGCCTGAAGAAGTCCAAGAAGAACCTACAATAGTGATTGAAGTGGGAGTTCTTGGTGAGCAAAAGAAACTTGATAATTCTTGGAAATAATTGTACCATATGTTTATGAAACATATTGAATATATAGGGATGAGAAATTTGTAACAATAAGATTATATTATATTTGATGAACTAAAAGTCAAAACAAGTCTAAAAACACTAATGGGTAGATTGGGAATGCTCTTGAGACTGATATTCTTCCTAAGGAGCAATGTTTGAATCTTAAGGAATATGAAGAAAATATGCTTGATCTAATTGCATCAGATAGTCATCTAATTGAGGAAAATAATTAGGTCAATATGGTTGGTTTATAACTTTAAGAATTTTACTTACAATCACATCATGACTATATAGTAGGTTTGGAAACTCTTGACAACCCTATAGCCCTCGAGTCTGAAGAAGAAGATGTTATTTAGGTTGGTTTAATTTAGATTAATTAAAAATAAAATCTAAAGGATGATTGGTAATATTACATTGAGTTAATTAAATAGGTTTAATTTATTTTCAAATACACACTTCCTATTGAAGATAATGCACATGAAAAGGTTGGTCAAGACACACTAATTGAGGATAATGATGCATCTTCGAGTATGTAAAGCTCCTTGAAGAGCATGATGAGATTTTAAGAGATGATAGGAATCATGATGTCACCCAAGATACTATAAATACTTAAACATCATTCTTATATTAATTACCATTTTTTGAGGTTACATCTAAGGATCATCATGAGGTGGGTCCTAAAGTAAAAGAGGAATACATCTTCATAGGAGACTAGTTTAGGCTAGTTGTAAACCTAAACATGCTTCTTTATTTGTTTGGTGTGTTGTCATTTTTTGTGTGGTTGGTGAGGTTTTTTACAATCCTTGAAGGTGTGTATGGTGATAAGTCCAATTTTCATCTCAAGTGGAGTGGTCATCTCAAGTCATGATTAACATGTGTGAATCTTTTACTAAAGGATGAGACAACTAGTTCTCTTGACCAACATGTAGGTCAACCCCCATGAATCACTAATAATGTTGATAATTTTGCTTCCCAAAACAAATATCAACCCCTATAGTTCAAAAATTTCTCATAGGCCACTCTAATATTGATTATGGTTAACTTAGATTTTGTCATGATCTTCAAAATGGTCACTAAGCCTTATTAGCATTGTTTAAGGTTTCATTGTATGCACTATGGGTTACTTGAGACATCATCATTTGATAGCATATTATGGATAAGTATATGGTGTTTTAGGCTCTTATTATTTTTCCTTGGGTAAGAGGAAGGTTCTCAAGTATCTCTTTAATCCTAAAAGGTGGATTATACCTTGTTTGATGAAGTTAAGGTATTTTAGCAAAAGTTAAGGTATTTGGAGGAATTAAAGTTTCTTGTTCTTATTATATGCCTACTTGATTTAGCCACTTCTTGAGGGAGGACCTTATTATCAAAATGTATAAGGTTTCCAATTCATGTTTGAGTCTTGACATGAGATCTAATGATATATCCAGGGTCATCTTCCATAATCTATTTGTTAAGAATGTTTCAAGTTCTAATTATCCCCTAAGGTCATCATATACCTTTCAAACATGCCATATAGGTTAACCTTAATATTATAAGCCTTTAAAGAAGGTGTATTTTATATGTCACATTTAAATTAAGATTTTTTAAAGGTCTCATAGTCATTTCAAAGTATAACAAGGTGGTGTTATAGGTAAAAGGGGTCTTTTTAGGGGCTAATCATCCTTCACTCACCATAAAAGGTCCCCACATGCTTGAAAAGTGACCTTTCAACTTACCTCCATTAGTACCCTCTCATTTTAAAGTGTATTTTACCTCTCATTTCCCTTTTTTTGGCCTCTAATGGGTTCCCAAGATATCAAACAAGAAAAAATGTAGAGAAATGATGTTTTGCAAGTGATTTCAGGACTTGTATGGACTTGTATGGTCAAGACAGGTCCATATGAGGTTATAAATCTCATGGAAAATCACTTGAGGGAATCATAAAGGATAAATCATGTTCACAAATCCAAGAGATAGGTAGAAAATGTATCTAAATCTTCATTGATATCTTGTCAAGCTCATAAAGGCTATATTCATATGCTTGGTACATATAGGAAAGAGAAGATCAATGAATGAGATCTTGATAAAAGGAGGGTACCTAAATAGACTTACATTTAGTGGTATTATTTATCTAATCCATCCCACCTCCTTAAGATATTATGGATCAAAATACACTATCCATCCCTATAAGGTTAGGTTTAGGATTTTTAAGTGGCTTTGTGAGCTCATTATATAAAGAGTAAGTTTGCACATATATTTAGAGATCCTTATCATTATTATGAAAAAATTTCCCATCATATTCATGTTTTTACAAGTTATAATTGAGTAGCACCCTTCATGGATGGAGCAACCATAAGTTAGAGACAATGGCTTCTTGACATTTTAGGGTCTATAATACATGAATGAAATGAGAATTAATTTGTTGATTGAGTGGTGTCTTCTTGGATATTCATTAAAAATTTCCTTAATCTCTAAGCACATAACTAGGTCATCAAAAGAAGCTCAATTCCTTTAAAGTCCTAATTTCAAGTGTGACTACCATGCATAGTGTGATCTCAATTACAAGTGTGAGTAGGGTGTTTCATTATGATAACTATAGATAATCATAATGTTATACTAAAAAATGCATGAGATTCATTTTATGGTCATATTATATGGTATTGTTTTCATTCTCCTCACTTCCTCATACTCATAGACCATTCTCAGCTTAGAGAGACATGCTCCTAATTGAGAATCTATAGGCCTATTTAGGCAAAATAAACAAGTGAAGTATTTATTTTTTGGAGTAGGACATTGAGGTATTAAATATGAGAATAATAAAAAGGACCATGAATAATAATGGAGGTTGAGAGATAAGGATCAAGAATATCAAACCATTTAAAGATGAGAAACTTAGTCAAAACACCTATTAAGCACACATGACTATGACTGTAAATTGGAGAGACACTAAATATGTGATGAGTCTATAATGTAAGTGTGGATAATAATAAAAAATAATAATCAATAATTATATAACCTTTAAAAATAGCATTGAAGAACCACTCGATAATGAATTCACCTCTTACACAGTAAAAAAAACTAAGAATTGCCATCTTTAGGCCTGATCATAAAAGGAGAATAATTTGAGAAAAAAGATGAATTAAAGGTTTATAAAGTTAATTTATTTTTTAAAATTTCATATCAATAATTATAAATTTTAAGGATATATGACAAATTCATCAATAAGGAGACCCACTCCTTACACATAGTCAAGAACCAAACTGCCACCTATAAGCCAACATGAGAAAGCAAGATACTAAGTGGTGGATGAGTTATAAAAAAGATTGAAAATGTAAAAAAGTAAGATGACCCTAAGAAATATGTTTCATCAATCAATTAAACCTCAAGTTTTAAATAAAATTAGGATGTATACAATCATAGTCCAGGCAAATTTATTAGGTCTCTTACAAGTAGGGTCATGAATAAGAATAGGAGATGATTGAAATATGAATGGATGAAAGGTGGAGTGATAAACATGGATAATTAATTATATACCAAGGTTACACAATATTCATTGATATTTTTTGGTCTTTTGAAACAAAATGAAGATCATTTACAAGTTAATTATGCCTAGTAGGCCTAAGTAGGCAACCAGAAGCCTAAGTATGAAACTAGAAGACAAATTGAATTATTGGGAGTATTTAGAGGATTAAAGGATATAAGAAAGTTAGTGATGATTTTATAAGGTTTTACATTAATTTTAACTCAGTGAATTAAGAGGAAATCCCAAGAACTTGACATTTGGGGTCAAACTAGCCTTTTGGATTACAAACCCTAAACTGGTGTATGAGAGATCTGTAGACACTTTATAGAGTTGGAAAATAAGGTAAACCATAATAATGTGTTAAGAGAGGTTAAAAAGTATCATATAGGTTTTTAAATCCAAACTCATGCATTATCACACCATACACACTCAATTTTATTCTCTCAACCCCATAATTACATGTTTTTGAGTTCAAGAGTATCATCCTCACATGTGAACATCAAAGAGAAGGTGCATGGAGTTATTATATTCTATAGTAAGTTGATGGATTTTGTATACTTAAATTTATTGGTATTAGTTCTACAATCCAAACCATTAGGGCTATGAACAATCATTAAGAGACTATGCATGCTTGAACCTACTTAAAGCCTCCATAATGATTCGATGGAAGAAATCATCAGTTGAGTGAATTTAAATGGAATTTTTTAGATGAATAAAGATCAAGATAATTTTTATGTCTCATCGACACCAAAATAATCTACTAGTTCACATGTGTGAGGTACATATTGTATGGATTAGGCCTAGTAGTGATTGTTATAGGCCTAGAAAAGATAATTTTAGGAGGTTTCCCTTAAAATTAGATTAAGTCCAAGTGGATTCTCATGGATTAATCAATGTAATGAAGAATGGGATGATAAATAGTAAATAGGTAATATAACATGATGAATCATGGGGGTAGAATGACATTCAAGATGTCAAAGGAATGTCCTTGTAAATTCTCTTTAAGAGATGACCTTGTAACTCCTCATTCAACCACTATGCCACTGAGTCAATGCATGGGGAGGGTTATGAGACTAGTTTCCTCACTCTCATGAATGTTCGTAACTATTTTGTATAAGTAATGTTAATTAAGTCCTATCCACCCCATCTCTTTTCCATAATCTCCCTCTCTTTATCTCTCATGTTCTATAAAATGGGCTTATAAAGCCATTGCAAATATCACTCTACTGGGTATGAGAAAGTTATACCCATTATATCTTGAAAATTTAAGTTAATCTAGGGAATTATTTAGCTATCTCCATACTAGTTTTAGTGTGTTCATACTTGTCTGATTTACATAAGTCATTGATCTTTTCTCCCTTCATAGGTCCTTGTCTCTCACCTATATCATCTTATGTAGGTTACATGGTGTGTGAAGATGCTTGTGATTGTAATCATAGTGAAAATTGACACTGATGTGTAGGAGTCTTGTAGAGATTGTGTTAGTAACCAATCCTTGCTTTGTCCATAAGTGTTGTCAAATGATCAAGTAGAGGAGATATAATATATTAGTACATCACCTATAGTATAGGATTTGATTTGATGTCCCTTCCATCCCTTTTCATTGGAAAGACAAATAAGTTTAGGTAGTAATTGAGCTTAGATGATGCATCAGGGGAGCTAGCCCCAAAACTAGAGATTCACCTCATCCATAAGGCCACCCAAATCTATTGTTGATTCCATTGTATCAGTTGGATGAGGAAGGTTTGAAAATCCTTTGATTCATGGGTATAATCTAGACTGATAGTACCCAAATAGAATGACCCATTTAATTTAGTAAATTATTCTTTTATTTTGTCTACTCAATTAGATCAACCAACTCGATCTAGTAGACTATTATATTTTCTTATTTTTCCAAATAGATCAACTAAATTGATCTAATTATCTTATAGACTATTCTATTTTCCTATTTTACCAACTAGATCAACCAATAGGATCCAATTATTTTATATACTTTTATATTATCTTGTTATACTAACTTGATCAACCAACTCAATCCAATCAATTTTTAAACAATTATATTTATTTCTTTTTCCAACTAGATTGACCATATTAATCCATTCAGTTTATAGATTATTCTATTATGGTATTTTTTAAACTAGATCGACCAACTTGATCTAGTCAATTTATAGACTATTTTGTTATTATGATAGTCTAACTAGATCGATCGACATGATCTAGTTGATTTTTAACATATAAAACTTTAAGTTCTTAAGTAAGTGTTTGGATAAATTCATTTTTCATCATGTAACACTTGTTTGATGAAGAAACATAACAAAATCAAACTAACATGATGAATCTTACTATTACTCATAAAGCATCTAAGACACATCTACCCCATCATGTAACAAATAATCTTAATATTATAAACATCAATGTTACTACTAGAACCACTAATTATGTGACCCCCCCATCCTTATTCTCTTATGATCTTGAAAATATAACTAAATGATCATTTTAATCAAAGAAAACCCTCAACATTAGGGTAATGACCCCATAATCATTTATAACCTCATTATGGGACCTCACATTGGATAACCACCTTCATCTTCTACTAGCTTTGTTATAGGATTTAGGGAAAATCATCCTATGACTTATATCATACCTTTTTATTATCTCATGCATCCTTATGCTAGCATGTATTCATGTTCCATAATTTATACCAATTATTTCCACAAACATGCTAGACATGACAGTGGGTTTAATCAAAATTCACACATGAATACACAAATTAATGAAACTACTAGTGCATATCCAATTTTCAATGCCTCTCATACCACTAATGAATCCTGTGATATTTCCATTAGTCAAAACACTATTAACACTAGTCAAATTTTATTACAAACATTAAATAAAATGGCCAGCTTTCAAACTAACAGTTCCAATTAAATCATGAAAATTCAAAATTAGTTAATGCATTTCCAAAATAATCCTCAACCTACTCAATGGGGGATGTAAAATCATAATGTCCCCCCACCCTATTATGGATGAACATAATATCTTATACCTAAACCTATAATTCTTAACAAGGCCATTAAACATTTACAAAATGAACCTCTAGTCCCTAAAATTAAAAACATTGATATAGGTGGCATAGTTATCACTAGCACTTACAATGGATCCACTTATCCAACCTTGCATTTGAAAGCCTTTGGAAACTTATAAAAATATTAGGTTAAACTCAACACTCTCAATGCTACCAAGCTCTTAATTAAAACATTTTTAGGTGATGCACCATATTGGTATAATCAAATTAAAACTCATTCTATCTCTAGCTTGGAAGACTTAGTGAATGCATTGATTAAATAATTCCAAACAAATGATCTTATTGAAAACAACATATCTTATTTTATCAATTGCAAGCAATTAGAATCTGAAACAGCCTGAGTATTCACCAAATGGTGGAAAGCCTTGTCTAACAAAGCTAAACATAACATGTTATATGAAAATTTATTTCACTTATTCACTAATGCTCTTCACCCAAAACTATAATATCATGTGAGGACTCTTTCTCTAAAATATTTAGAATAATCCCTCAATCAAGACAAACATCAAGACTTTATTATATGACAATTTGAGCCTTTGCATACTCCAATAGGAACTCAAATTATTATTAAAGATAAAAACAAACATGAAACCAATGATGGTGTTATAAATATGATTAGATACACAAAATTCAAGTCATTACTCCTAGTGGTCCCATAGAGTCTTTTATTTCATCATCAATTTCAATAATCCTCATCTTAGTTCTACATTTTCTTAAGTAAATAACATATATATTCAAAAGTGTCTTCCTCGAATTTCACCATGAGATATTTTTCCTAATCACCCTATCAAACATTGGTAAGATCCACATAAATTATGTTGGTTTCATACTAGTTAGGGCCATTCTCATGATACTTGTCTCTGACTATGAACCCTCACTATGGAATATATTATTGGACCAAATTTTTATCTTGAATCACTCATACATACATGTCAACAAGCTTATGAACTGGAAACCAAGGATCATGAAACCCAAAACTAAACATGAATCCCTTAATCAAGCTTATGCTTACCTAACTATTTACAAGGATCCCCTTCCTAATCATCAAGATAGTACTAACCAACCTCCCACTACCAATAATGTCAAAATTTATGTGGACCACAATATTAAAATTCATGATGAGAATGTTTTTAATTAATATGACTAATATGGGGAGAGAAGTTTCTTATATATATCTTTATCTAGCTTCAAACTACCAAGATTTCCAAACTTTTTGTACTATTTAATATTCTTACCCATTTTATCTCATAGAATTGGGGCACATAAAACTAAATACAATCAATTCTATAATATAATCTACTAACTCACATGTATCCAAAAAATGATACAAATAGACAATAATTCACTCTCTATCTATATAATTTTTACTCTTCTCTTAAACAAGCTACCTCACTTGAAAATTTCAAAGTCATCTATTCTTAGGAACTCTTCTTCTCATTCACAATACACAACTAATGAATTAGCCATGTCATCTAATTCAACACAATTAAACACAATCAATCATCCCATATTCACTAAATCCCAAACAAATACACCTTAATAACATAAATTTAAATTCATTTCTACTACATGTTCAAAGGATTTACTTCAACATTATGCACCTTTATCTGATAAAATTCTAAGTGGATATGATGAATTGGATCTTATAACTTAAATTTCACATTTGCCATCTCAAATCCCTTTTTAAAAACTTATGATAACTTCACATCTTCATCATAATCATCTAATTCAAATTTTTATTTAAAATTAATATCCCTTTACCCCCACCTATGGGTCAACAAGCCACTTTGTTGGGTTTGAAGATAACATTCTTTAGTAGTGTGAAGAAAGGTCTATCCATGTTGACAAAATGGTAGATACTCTTCTTTCACTCAAATTCCCTATCAACTCAATGATTACCAATTAAATATTGATTCATGGGTATGATAATTATTAATTAGTGTCCAAATATGAGATATCCAATTCAAGTTTGCTTTGATTTAAGAAGGTTCATGTACTTGCATGGCTTCTCTTGATTTCATAAAAAACATTTAAATATTCTAAATATAATCTTAAATCTACTCAAACTACATGTAAAGGATATGATATAATACAAATGCCTCATTTAGATTATGTTTGGATTCTTACCATAGTTCCCATATGATGGTTCACATCAAAGTAATGATATTAACTTCCCACTATCATATAACATTTTACTCTGTAAACCTTGGACACACCACATGAGAGTTGTAACATTATCAACATGCCAATGCATTAAATTTACTTATAATGGGTTTATATATAAGATTCAAGGAAAAATTACTCCTTATAATTTTAAACAATTTTAAGAACAAGGTGTTTTAAAATACCTATCCTCAAACCTTTACATAACATTATTTTTTATGAGTCACAATGCTTTAATTACCCTATCAACTCTACTAGAGGTTATATTGATCACAATGCTTTAATTGCCCTGTCAAATTTACTAGAGGTTATAATTAATAATATATTAGATATAAATAATGATGAACATGATGAGATCAGTTTGAAAATTAAAACTTCTAATCTCTATCCTCAAATAATTACTCAATTACCACCTTCTTTATAATCTCGATCTTGTCAAAAACTATTAGATTAAATTCCTGTCACTCTAACAAAGACTAAACACTCTATCCATCATGATTGTCAGATCAATAAAATAATTGATTCATATACTATTGATGTTCACATTCCTAATTATAATAATGGATGTTATTTAGATAATCCATTTTTTACCTGGATTATCTCAAACTAAAAATGCATAGAAGCTTAGATATCATTCTTCTTTACAACATTATTTTAGATCTATTCATTTAGTTCCTTCTCCTTCTATGGTACCTAACATTAGTTATTCTTCACTTGATATTCAAAAGTATGAGATGTAGAATACATACATTAATTCTCATCCAATCACTACTAACACCTATTGGAGTATGCTTCTAGACCATGATATGATAAGACCTTACAAGTTTACTAGATTCTCATATCCCTCCAACATGATTCTTCTAAAGATGTTATCTATGACCTAAACTGGTTTTGATCCTACAAGTTATCTCCCTATTCATGATGGCATATTTAATTTACCTAATATTGATCCTCTACCAAAATAATCAGAAGATGAGCCATATTATGAGTTCCATAGGTTTGCTGGTCATTAGGCTAAGGATTGTCATGCACATCAGTAATTCATAACACAATAATGTGCTCCAATCTCTACTCATACTAAATATAGTTAACATTCATATTATTTTTCCCCTAGACATACTTGTTTTCATGACATGTGCACACATTCTTCCACTCATTACCAAAATATTTAGTAATACATTGATATGCTTCATCTAGAGAAGGAAAAATCTAGTTTACCTCCTAATATACTTATAGAATACATCTCCAAATATGGGGAAGTTTATTTTATTTATCATAAACATACCATACATCATAAAGATATATGTTGAGTGATACAATAACACTTTCATGATTTTACACACCCTACACCTTCATTGACTCAACTACATAATCTATGTCATTCACAGATAAAGGATCAACCTAATATATAGCCTATCACTCTTCATAGATATGAAGATATTACTCATATTTTGACATCAATCCCTTGAATTGAGTATCCCTTATAGTAATTTCCTCATAATCATCATTTTTATTATAACATACCCACTTTCTCCATAGAGACAATGCATTAGGAAGTCTTTTTACGACCATCTAGACATATTGATGAAACTTTGATTAAAGTTAGATTATAGTTATACAAGGATGTATTGGATGATGTTTTCCATGAAATTTATTAGTAATTGTGAACACATCATAGTGTTCCATCACATTATTTATTTATTACATTTTAATATGATTAGGATTCAATTTATGAGTATATGTTGATCTTATGTTTCATTTATTCTTTAAAATTATTTCATTTTCAATTATTCAGCTCCTATACTCTTTAGGATGATCTCTCTTTATATTTTTTATATCATTTATTTACATTCAATAGTTATTCTTGTGACATGGTTTTAAAACCCACATCCTTTAATATCCTATCTTACCCTGTGATCAACTAACAAGCAAATTTCTCATTGTATCATTTCATACATAGAACTATATGATATTAAATTTGAATTTATTTTTCCCTCATACTAATTATACATATGGTTATTCTTTAGATAAAATATTTTTTTATGGGAAAGTCTAATTATTTATCAAGTTTACAAAATCTATATGTACTTTGTATCTTGTAACTAAAGCTTAAAGCTAATATGTGTTTCTCACTTCTATCACTCATGTTTGGTTATTCTAAATCTATATGGAGGAGGAATAGAAAAATATGTAAACAAGTTAAAATCTAAATCATTTACATAAAAGGCAATGATAAAAAGGCAAAAAAAAACATTCAAAATTCAAAATCACACTAAAAGATGTGATTTTTATCTCAACACATCTCCTATTTCTAGTCAAATCTCAAACTCCATAGTTGCCTTCATGATAGATCCAAGGTCCATTAGGGTGTGATACTACCACTAATGTCATCATCCCCAAGGTCTTAACTAACATGGTTGTATCAAAGTCATATCCATAGGTTCTCTTGTACCTCTACAACCTCACATTTTGTGCCCAAAATATGGGCACTATTATAGGCATCACAGGATTCATTAACCCAAACTAAGCTAGTAAATGAGTAATAAGATATGGCTCTATCCACCACATATAATGAACTATAATATACACACAACCCTATCCCTAAAAACAACCTAGACAAGAAGGCTAATTATTTATAGTTAGCACATAAGGATACCACATAATCTCTCCTCAAGTAATCATCTACAAAGTTAGGAAATGTGGCATATCCCATAGTACATGATCTTGTCTCCACCTTAATACACAAGTTAAATTACCATCTATCACATGTGGAAATGCCACATGCTGATACATTAGAAACTTATCATATATCCTACTACCTAATAAAATCATAAGGACCATAATCATCTATCCTCATGATAAGATACTATATAAATTATGCACTAACTACATCCAAATCACCAATCTTAGATTATACACCATGCCTTTATCTAATATAGAGTTTCATAAGGAAACCACATATAATGAGACCTTCCCATATGACTTGTGAAGATCACATAAATTGTCATAAGAATAATCATGGAATCTTAATTATCTATAATGGATGACATAGACATAAAAACAAACTCATAAACCACCAAAATATCTCTCTAAGCTGGTTATCTATAAGGCTAAGGCTCATCTCTCAACATCCATCTCAGGAGTATCACAAATGATAAGTGTCCCTATAATAAGAAGTCATAATATAGCATGGACATCATCCATAGTGATACCCACTTCAATGGTATCCCCATCCACAACCCACCTAAAGGGGTTGGATAGTCACTCCCATGTACCTAAGAACATGGAAACTAACCCAACACTCAATTGAATGCATCACATCTACAAAATGCACATAAAACCTAATGTTTTCAAATGTGTTTAGTCTATTGATGTTAATATACCTAACAAATTAGATATCTAAACTACATATACAAATTTCTAGAGTCTCCATCATCTCTACAAAATATCAAACAACAAAGCACATATCAATTCTCTATATCAAATCATGATCAATTACATTACTAAAATATATAATATATGCATTTAAATCTAACTTAACTACCTTATCAACCTACATTATCTCATTTTTAGCATTTTCATACTATCTCAACCACATAAATAACTATGTTATCTAGGGATATATTCTCTACTACATGGATCAGTTATATATTCTCTACTACATCAACCTCATAACTAACTATGTCAACCACTATCAACTAATACTACTACATGAAACACTTGTTATGTAGTTAACTAGATTACACTACTACATCAGCCACTTGTTATAAAGTTAGCAATCTTACACTATTGAATTAACCACTTGCTATGAAGTTAGATAACTTACCCTACTACATCAACCACTTGTTATGAAGTCAACCTTCTTACTCTAATGAATTAACCACATACTATGAAGTTATCCAACTTACCCTACTACATTGACCACTTAATATGAAGTCAAACTAATTACCCTATTGCATCATATACTTACTATTAATTTGGATATATAACCCTTATATATCAGTCACTTACTACAAAATTGACCACTAAGCCTACGTAATTGACCATTTTCCATACTAAGTTAGCCACCTAAAGGATATACTACATTGACTAGGATATACATAGTCAACCACCTTTAGCATATTAAATGACATCAGCAAAAAAATATGTAGTTAGCCATTACCACTTAACTATATTGACCATATAACATGTAATTGACCATTAAAGTTAACACAAATAATTACAACTACATCAACCTAGATGATCCTATTTCTTTTCTATGGTAATCTTTAACTAGCTCTTTATTAATGCTCTAGACATAAATTTACCTTCTTTGATCCCTACTCATTTCTCATCCTAAATTCTACTCTATCCCAAAAAATTTTATGGTGAATTCCACTACATGGATCTTACCCCGACACTTAATTTTCCAAATCCACTTCATTTACAACTAAAAATGATAAAAATTTGTATATAATACACCCCATACCTAGACGAAACTTATAACTGCAAAGTGTCCTCCTCTTCATGCTTCTTACATCCATGATATCATCTCTTTCATCACTCCTCTAGGTCATATAGTGTTTTGGTTTCTCATAATATTAAATTTACAAATGAATAGTTAATTTTTTATTATATCTTTAAAATTTACACATTCTTTATTTAATAATTATTTACCATAATAATCCATCTTTTGATCATAACTATGTTTTTACAAGATCTTTTGATAAACCAAAATATTTTATGGAATCCTAACAATGTAGATATTTTTTTTGTATTTACCACATATTTTTATAAAAAAATGAATTTTATATTATTTTTGGGTTTGCCTACTTTTCCATACATTACATGCCACTTCCACTTATATATCATGTAGCTCTTATTTCACAGCAACAAGATAAGTGAAGGTATGCATTTTTAATTTAGTTAATTTCATTTATTTTCTATTTTTACTACAATTTATTATCTCAACATTGTGCATTGTTATGTTCTTTCTTGAAGTACCATCCCATGTTTTAGATTAGAGGAAAAAGCAGGTTTTGAAGGGCCCCCGAAGTACCATCCCATGTTATAACTAATGACATGTGATGAAATTAAAGTGGGGCATATATACACATAATATTTTTAATCTTTATCATTTACATTATGTTTTCTCTCTTGAAATAACTTATTGAGTTTCAATATCTTTTAGTGCACACCTTAAAGTGTACATGATTTAACCTTCTAGGTTTATACTATGTAAATCCTAAGCTAGATTAAAAGGTTAGGTCTATTGTTAATATGGAATAAAATTGGAATTTATTGATTCTATGTAACTTTCCAAAAATAGTAAGTATAAGGAGAAAGTGGACTTATCTAGATATACATAGAGTTTCTCATGGATTTGAATACTAGAGATGACTGAGTAGACAAAGAAGAATATTTCATCTATTTATTATTTTTTAAGATATAGCTTTAGACATTAGCACCCCCCTTAGGATAATAACACCATATGGTGCTAGTGTCCATACTTAGTGTTAGTGTCTCTCCTATTATGATTGTCTACAACTTTTAGAGAAGCTACAAGAGTTATTAAGGGTCCTATAAGTAATTTTAAGTCACATGGGGGCTTATCTATGTCAATGTTTTAGTGATTCTTCTCTAAAAACCTAATTAATACCTACATACATGAAAAAATGAAATAATAAAATGTAAAAGAAAAAGAAAAACTAGGTTGTGGGATGTTACAATCACACAGAGTAGAACACCTATTATCTTGATTGTTTTTTGCATTAACCCCAATGTTAAGGGTCTTAGATTGCATGTGATTTTTCCTTAAAGAATGTGCACCATCAACTTACATGATCTATTAGGATGGATTTTACTTAGGCCCTTCTTTGATCAAGAATGTAAATGTCTAGGTGTGAATACTGAGTAGTATGCAAAGTATTTGAACTATATTATTGATTGATTTTATGTAATAAGTGCCAAAAGAGTAAGTGTTAGATGTAAAATTCCTTATGAGGCTATTTATATAGGATTATATTTATTTGAAATATAGTACCTTGTTAATTGGCTGACAAGTCATGAAAATATATGAAAAACCATAAGATAAGGGTCACAGAAGGGTCAGGACTCAAACATAGGTGAAAGGGCCCATCAAACATTAAAGGCAAAAGTGAGTAATAATACCATGTGACACTAATATCTTGAAAATGGTGTTAATGCCCAAAGGCTCAAAATAGAGCAAAAAATAAGGATGATAGGCTAGGGGCCCCTAAGACTAGGAAAATGTGACCTATGACTACTGGAAGTGTCAAGAATAGAGACAAAAAGGCATAATAAAGATCAAAAGACTCAAGGTGACCATGTGAACAAGGACTATAACCTTCACTAAGACCTTTTGTGTGAAAGAGTAAAAAAAGACATAGTACTAATGGGATATTTTTTTACATTTGCCCCACTTTTATTCTAGTAATTCAATGAATTGGAAGTACTAGAGTAAAAAAATAGAAATGTGTACTTGTACATACCTGTGTGAATGTAATCTAGATTTGGCCCACTTTTTGGCCAGAGAAGTGGATGAGAACCGGAGTGTAATATGTGAAAGGAAGAGTATGTTATAAATGCCCTTGTATTGAAATTGAATGTGTAAGTTTAATGTGTGGATAAATAAGACTCTTTTTCCCCCACTCTAAATCTATGTACTATAAACTAAATGCATGGAGAAAAAAGGTTCACTTACCCCCACTTTGAATCTATGTGATGTAAAATGAATGCATGGAAGAATAAGGTTCACTTGTGCCTTCCCTAAATCTAAGTAATATAAACTAAGTCTGGTGTATTGCTATGAATCAATCTCTAAAGATAACCCTATGACCCAAACTGGTGAAAACCTAGTGATGATACTACTGTAACCTAATAAATATGGAAATGGGAACCAAGAACATGTGATCTACATCATGCCCTCCAATATTTATATCTAAGTGATGTAACTATGTATCTAAATATTTGAATAAACTAGTGTACCTATGTAAAAGTTATATATCTATGTGGAGTGTATATATGAATACCTATATAGACCTGTGTGTCTATATATCTAAAACTCTAAAACTTTGGATGCTTGTGTAAAATTGTGTAGACCTATGCATCTATATATCTAAAAATTTGTACAACTAAATCCCTGCGTAAACCTATATGTCTATGTAAACACTTGTAAACCTATATATTTGTATAATCTAAGTAAGTTGTGTAACTTAATGTTTGTGTAGACTTGTATGTATGTATAATTTGAATAAGTTGTGCAACTTAATGTCTATGTAAACTTGTGTAGACCTGTATGTCTATATAATTTGAATAAGCCATGTAACTGAATGCTTGTGTAAATCTATGTAGACCTATATGTATGTATAATCTAAAAATTTATAACTCTAGATGCCCGTGTGTCTAAAAATCTGAATGCAAATATGTATGTCTAAATAAATATATGCATATTTGCCCCCCTTTTTGGTGAGAGATACAAGACTATGATGAGGATATGTGACCAAATTTGTAATAATCAATTGTGTTGGTGTTTACTTGGTAATTTTAATGTTGTATTATGTTTAAATAATGTATTGATTATGTCTGAGTTTGATAATTTAGTTTATAGTTATATAGGTACTTGGTCTATTATATGGGAAATATAATATAATTGTTGTTGTCATTTATTAAGGTTTTAAAAGGATGAGAGGATTGATTTTACCAATGTTAAATAGAGTGTATCAATATAAAATCCTATACACAAGAAATAGTTCATGAATAAGAGCTATAATTCTTGAGATATGTCAATAATAAGATAGTTATATTAATTAGTGAAATTGATGCACAGGAGTAACCTTAATAGGGTGGCATTGATTAAGTGATGACTTAAATAGGTCATTTTGAATATTGTAAATTCATTTTCATCATTTGAGTGGGAATAAGTTTGAGTCTAAGAGAGAGAAACATGCCAAGGAGATGAGATGATAGGTTCTTACTCTATGAGGAGGTCAAGACACTTATTCAGGATGGGGAGGAGGCTCACCTAGAAAGGGACCCTAACATTTTCTATTGAGTATTGTCATTGATGTCAAATGTGCATATTATGAAGTTTGATGTTAAAGGTGACTAAGCTTAGTTGGTAGTGTGTGATGTGACAAGGGGCATTGATAGAGTATTGTCATGAGAGAGTGATGTCATGAGAGAAAGATAAAGAGAAAATTTGAAGGCAACTAATGTATTATGTTTGCATGAAGGTATAAGTCATTGATGTCAAAGTGCATAGGAAGCATAGTCATGACATGGAGAGGTATGTGCATGAAAATGAATGAACACAAGAATGTGGAGGTTGTATGGAACTATTTAAGCATGTATGAAAGGCATTGAATCATTTATGAGAGTTTTAGGGTTATCATATAGGGGTAGGACCTTCAGTCTATATCTGCACTTAGACCTCTCTTAGACCCTTCCTAGCCTAATGAGGTATGAAGATCAGATTTAAAGGCAAGTATGCATATGTGAGCATTGATAGAGGTGAGATAAGTTGTTTTATTTATGTTCATAAAGTTTGAGGCCATGATTTAAAGGAAATTATATGAATCGGTGTTTTAGGCCTTCTCAAATTTGCAAAATGAGGTCTCAAGACCTGAGAAGCACTTTAAGACATTTATTGGCATGTGTAACCTCTAAATGGTAATTTGAGATATTAAGGAGATATGGGGAAGGGTCCTATCTACTATCTATGTGCATTAGTTTTGGATTCAATGGGTAGTCCTTTATGAATAATTCTTAACACTAGAACCTATGTTAAACCTCCCTAAAACCCTTAATAAGACCCAATGTGAAATATATTATTCAAATCAGATTAGAATGGATTCAAAATATCTAGATAAGCTATTGTATCATATAATCAACTCTCCTAGGTACCTTCAGGTGGTGGTGGTTATTCAGATGAGAGAGAAAATGCATATATAGGCTTATTTGTCAAGAAGTTACTATAGCTCTCAAAAATTATACTAGTAAAGAAAATAAAATGGATGGTATAAGAATATAAATACTCATTTTACATGTCAATTATGATTTATGGATAGTTTCTTTCCTATAATTTTGCTAATATGGTCACCCAAGTTAGCCAGTTGCAAATAGACCTAATAGTGCTGATAATGTAAAACCCAAGAAGAAATGAAGGGATAGATATGAGGGTCTATGTATGATAGATTGATGAAACAAAGTGAATGAATGAGTTATTTATGAATTTTAAGTCATGAAAAATATTTAATAATTTTTGGAGGTTAGTGTATATAGTGAAAAATTTTCTCACAAAATGACCTACCCGGTTCATATAAGACTATGTGATATAAGGTCAAGAAATTGGTATGTGAGACCAATATTTACCATTGGAACATATGAATTTTATATCTAAGGATGTTTTTTATATCTCATAATACCATTTAAATTCATCAATAGTCATGATGAGTCTCTACATAGGTGTTGGAGGTCTAATTCACCATGACTAATTTTTGAGGTAAATTGGTAGTTTTGAATGAGTAAGTTATAGAGATGTTCTTAAGCCTTTATCTCCTAAGTGAAAGTGATCCAAGAATTTTTTGATGACCATGAGGTCATGGATAAATTTTATACTTTTTTTGTTTTTTATATTTTAGTAGCTTAAGGGTTTTTAAGCTTCATTTTTGTAAGATAAACTTTTGAGGTACATAGGTCTAATAAGGTAGTTTGTCCTAAAAGAGATTTCATGGTATGAGTAAATGATACATGTATAATAAAACATGGAAGAGGTTATAAGAGTCAACTATTTAAGTTTTTTAATGGTTTCTAGTTTTTGAATAAATCCATATGGGTCCAAGAAGATCAATATTTGGGGTTAAGAGGACAAACCTAATTAATTAGGTCTCCTTGATGCCTAAAAGAAGAATAAGGCCTAATTAAGTTGTTTAAGACTAAAATGAGATATAATTACTTTTTAATAATATGTTATAAGACCTGATTTGTATTTTAACTAAGAGGTTTAAGGTGTGAGTCCAACCGAGTGGTATGTGAGCATGAGAATAGTATGTATATATAAGGCAATTTAGGCTTATTTAAAAGTATGCAATATAAGTGAATATAATATTGCATGGTTGAGTAGAAGGATGTCTTAAAATGAGACCATAATAGTAGAGTAGAGGCATGGTGATCAAAATTGATGAGGTAGATAAGTTGGTGCTGAGTCACTTAGGGAGTTAGTGCTTCTTTGCAAGTAGGTGCTTACTAAAGCCTAGTCAAGTAAGTGTTTAAATTTATTGGGGTTGGTGCTCCAAGTTGAATTGGTGCTCAACATAATTTGGTCTTTTGTTTTATATGAATTTAGTCCATTTTTAGAGATCACAATGGGTTTTCTTCCCCTTGAGGATTTCCCACTAATATATGTGTGTTCTTATGTTATACTCATGTGAATGGTTCTTTATGCATTACTATATCACTGTATTACTTTCATAGTTCAAGGAATGTTAAGGATAATTAAATGAAAGATTTTAAACACTGATTCACCCCTTTCAATGATATTTATTCCAAAATTTTCTATGTTTTATCATTTTTATTATCTGTTTTACTTATTTTATTAGATAAAGACTATTTTAGCCTATTTTGGAAAAGGTGGTTCTACTATCCCATTCTAGGTGATAGTGTCCAATTTATGGCACTATTATCTGAGTGTGGTGTTACTCTATGCCATTATCCTATAGGTAGTGATATTGTCTAGTAGGCCCCAAATATGTTGCTCAAGATTGTTGATCAGTTTTTTATTTTTATTTTTGTGTATTAGTTTTTTGTTTTACTCATGTTAGATTTGGTTGAAATCTTGTAGGTTGATGCCCATATGAGGGATTTCTATACTTGTTAGATGATGGAGACTATTTAGGTTTTTACCTTGTTTGAGGTGGAGATATATGTGCTTGATAGAGTAGGGTTACAACATGTTGCTTTCTTGGAGCCTATGCTCTAGGATAAGTATATGATTACTACACTATGTGAGAGGTGGAATGCAAACACATGTACATTTTGACTACTTATAGGTAAGATGACTATGAAATTAGAGGATGTATATTGGATCTTATGATTTCCAATTTCTAGTTAGTGGGTTGTATTATAGGAGGATACTAGAGTGTGATCTATATAATAAACATCTAGGTAATTTTCTACTATGGCTATGGGTACTCATCGCATAGGTAGTTAGAGTGACATACTATTGACCTTGATTATTATGGATGTTCTATGATTTTATAAAATTCTAGCATTTATATTTTCATCATTTATTGCCATGGATGGGAACGATGTCTTTATTTCATATAGGATGCATGAGATAGTGTATGGCATTGAGCATCATAACACCTTATATTATAAGGGTTAGGCCATGTTGGCTCATTTATATAAGGACTTATACCAATTTACATAGGATATGAGTGGTGGGGGTATCAGTGCATCAAAATTATTGCATTATTGGGCATATGAAAACATAAATATTATCAAGCTAGTGACACATCCATAGGATAGATGGTCTCACCTATAAGTATATTTAGCTAGATGGACTGAGATAGGGCATGCTCAAAGGAGGAGTACTACCTATTATCAATAATTTATAGATATATTGAGAGTAGAGGACATTATCTAGAGACCTTATAAGGGCTATCAGGGATTGCCTAAGGATAACACATAGTTTAGTCAGATTCAAGTGAGTTATTGGATACATGATCACTAGGATAATGTATACAAGTAGTTCTAGTATGAGAGGGTATTAAAAATTTAGTGTTTTATAGGATGTGACCCAAAAAATTATAGTGTGTTTGAGGAGTTCTTAGGATCTTAAAAGGTTGAAGAGTAGGCCAAGGCCATTGATTAATGAGCTATATCCTATGCTAGTGACAAAGTAGGATTCAAAGATTGAGATACCAAATGTGGATGATGCTAGAGTGACTAAGGCATAATTTTCCTAGTAGAGTGAGCATAGGTGCAAACCTTTATTCATAATATATGGGATGGGTAAAAAGGGGGGTACTAGATGTAAAACACTGAAGAGATGTTGATGTTAAGTTAGATAGTTGGTTCGTATGTTTTGTATAGTGTTGATTATGTTTTTTGATATAATAGGATTCTTATGAATTGTATCTAAAATTGTAGGTGTAGGAGATGATGAGTATTGGGAGGTCACCATTGAGTCAGCATTCTAGGAGTTGACACAATGTATTATAGATGATGTTGTGGATGATAGATTGGTGGAGTGGGCCACTAATGTAGTTGGAGTGCATGATCATTTGTTTGATCATGAAATGATAGAAACTTCAATGTATAAGAGAATAATAGTAGATAGAGATGAGTTACATGTAAATATATAGAGGTAGACCATGCCCTTTTTTGATGCTTTAGGTCGGATGAGTATTTGTATAGTAGATGACTACATACAAGTTTAATAAGAGTATATTGAGCATAGGGTTGATCTAACTATATACCAAGAAAGAGAG
Organism: Torreya grandis; assembly: GCA_037957365.1. Classification (NCBI taxonomy): domain Eukaryota; kingdom Viridiplantae; phylum Streptophyta; class Pinopsida; order Cupressales; family Taxaceae; genus Torreya; species Torreya grandis. Next base: position 802,041 of record JARHVA010006899.1, read on the forward strand.
AGTAGGTGTAGCCATAAATCAAGGTCTCATGGATATTGTGGGGCATTTAATTTTAGTAATATTTTATAATTTGTTATGTATTTAGATTTGTTTGATTATTTAAAATGTTGATGCTTGCAATTTTGTTTCCATGGGAGTAATGTTAATGGATTTGTACATGTGTTATGAATGTTTTAGGAATATGTGCAAGAGGTTTAAGGTTTTGTATTATATTGGTATATGGTTTTTGTGTTTTTTTAATATCTCATAAGATGTCTACATATATAACCTATGATGGAGAGATGCCCTATCTAAACCCAGATGGCATGGAGAACCAATGACCATTCTGATCATGTCATGTTGGTGTAGATGGAGACTATGAAATTGGATCTACCTATGATGCACTACTAATGGCTAACTGTATAGGCTTTGATGCAAAAATATTAATTAGTTGTCACTCTACAACTAAACTCTAAGTTGGTTTATTTATTTCAAATATTTTAATTGGTGTTTAAACTAAAGTTAGGTTCTGATCTTTTTACCGATTTCCATATATCTTTATCAATTTTTAAATTGAAACTATACCCTTGGATTGATAATTATTCCAAAATATTTTGATTGGTGTTTACATTAGATGTGAATTTTGATCTCTATAATTATTTCTAAAGATTTTGATTCATGTTTGTACCAAAATTGTGCTTTTTGGTTTGTAATTGTTCATAAATATCTTAATTAGCATATGCATTAGAGGTGTATACTAAACTCTATGAATTTTTGTAATCACTATTGAGGATATGATGTAGGGGAATACTAATAAGTAGATGTCCTATAAGTCATAAGGCTCATATGATAACTAAAAATAGTTCATTAAAAGGAATGTCCAAGGATAAATCCATCATAAAGGAGTGTGATCTAAGAGATTATGGTGAATGAGGTATTGATGCCCCTTGTGTGAACTCTATGATGTCTCTTCTAACATATTGATCAATGCAATATATGAGTGCATAATAATGATCATTTGAATGCCCATTAATTTAATGAAAATGATAATAATGATTATGTGGTACCTAGTGTAAATAGTGTGGTGGACGATGATTAGTTGAAGTAAGTATGATCATCCCCTTATCTAGTAGTGTAAGCAAAATGTCATGAGGCCCAACCTTATATAATAAATTATATAACACCTATACATATATCATGTGTTACACTAATTGTATATTGTGATGTATAGAGTATTTCTTTTCCCTTACTGAGTATTTTTATTGGTTATTTATGTTTCACTAGTTTTTGAATTAAAAGTAGAGTAGGCTCTTATACCAAATTTGATGACTGAGATTTTAAGGGGTTTATATCAAAATGTACCTCTAGTTTTTTAATGACTAATCCTAACTATGTCTCTAATGATATAACTATGTTGCATAAATGTCTAAATGATTTAGATGTATGAAATAGCAATCTATCCTTAAGAGGAGAGATTAAAATTATAGAAAAGATGTATTACACTTCTAAATCTATTGGTTGATAATTAACTGATGCAAACAAGATTTGAACTATAGAATATATTCTGAATTAGGCTCCATCTCTCCCTATTGTAGTGAAGGTAACCTCTCATGTGTGAATAAAGGTCCCTTATTATATATATATATATATATATATATATATATATATATATATAATGCCTAAGGAAGACTACCTCTAGTTCCTCATATGTATGTAAACATCCACTAAGGAGTGTATGGTGTAACCAATTTAGTGCTTTGTCATTTAGAGACTTTTTTAGAAAAAATTAGTAGAATTAACTAGTTTGTAACATGATCCATGGATTTATCATAAACCTTAAGATGTAAATATGGATCTCCTTATCCATCAAAGAAAGGTAACTCCTAAATCTGATAGTTATACATCAACCTCATAATTGAGATTCAACATGGAATAGGATTATTATGGATAACATTGGCATGAACTTGATATTTGTATGTTTTATTCTCCAAGGAGAGACGATGTTACTTATTTTTTTAAAGCACCCCAAAATATTGCAATAAATAAATTAACACTTGTGAAGGTATATTATCATTATCAAAGGGGTTCATTTAGTGATTAAATTTTATTTTTTTATCTTATTTATTGGTATATTATATTGGAAATCTTGTTTAGAAAGGGTTTGTGTGCTCTCAATAATCTTTGAAGTTGTGATAACTTGGACCTGATTAGAGGGTAAATGATCTATCACCCTCATTTGGGTTTGTTTTGAGAACTAGGTTCTAATGTAATAAGGGTGGTTGAGGGGGATTCATTGGTATCTTTTATATTGTTAGTTTAAATACAAGGTCCTTTATTCTATAATGAATGGAAATTATGCACATAAGACTAATTGTGTGTGTGTGTGTGTGTGTGTGTGTGTGTGTGTGTGTGTGTGTGTGTGTGTGTGTGTGTTTTTAACATGTGATATATTATTTGGCTGAACAAGAGAAATATGCAAAGTAATAGAAGAACTAGAAGTTGTAGATTCCTATGTCATCTTCATCATAATCATGATAATCATCATTATCCCATGGTTCATCAAAATCAAAATTTAATTCATTTGAAGAGGTAAAACTAGAATAAGTATCATTCACATGCTAATTAAGAGAATAAGGAAAAGATTTTAACTTTTCACTTTTATTCAATGTATCATCTTGTGTAAGTATAATTCAAGGTATTTATGTACTAGTCATTTTTGAGATGAAAGCATGACTATCAATTTATATTTAAGAATAAAGGGAAGAAGGAGTAACAACCATGTTTTAATTTTGTATATTATGACATATAGGGAGAATAGTTTATAAAACATGTGCATTCTCTATTTGTGGCAAAGAATCATTACATTGATCTTTAAATGTAAATGAAGGTGATAAAGGAATTACATCGACCCTTGGTTTGTGCATTACTAAAAGGTGTAACATCCTTTGTATTTGCATTTTGAAATGTAATTGAGAAGGGTAAATAAGATGCATTGTTGTTATTTAATTTACTTGAAGCATGCAAAAGTGATTTTTGTGTAATGAACTTATATTGATTTATTTTTAACAATGAAGTAGAAAAGGTAGTTGAAAAGCTAGGATCACATTATAATAAAACACTACCAACAAAAGGTTCCTTTGTCATTATGTTATTAATTTGACTTTTAGGAGTAAGAGGAATGAGAACATGATTTATCTAATGTATCCTAATGTTCATTTCTATTGTCATGTGCATAATAATCCTCATATCCATTATTATAAAAATATTTATCATAATCATTGTAAATGAAATAATTATCATGCTCTAATGTACAATCTTGAAAATTAGTCCATTCATTGTTTATAATCATGAGAAAAATTCAAGATTGGATAGTGGATGAGAGGTAAAAGATTTTTTAGATGCCATTTTAAACTTGCCAAAGAAGATAGTGTAAAGAATGAATAATAAAACAAACAAGATGTAGAATATAACCTAACATAAGTATGTGTGTAATTTGTGAATTATTAAAAAAAATTGTAATATAAATAGGGTTATTATTGAAACCCTAATTTCTAATGATTGTATGTATAGGGAACTAGTATATGGATCTAGGGTTTAGGTTTAGGTTTGTGTTGTAAATATTTAAATTGAATTACATAAATAAAACCCTAGTATATAATTAATTAAATTAGATTCATTAATCCTAAAATTTAGAAAATCATATTTTTGTAAGCCTAATTTAAGACATCCATTAAAAAAATAGAAGATAAAATCATAGCGGTAAAAACATAGTATGATAAAACATAGCAAGAACAAAACATCATAGGAATAAAACATAGTAAAGGATGTGCTCACACAAAATATGACACAAATTTCAAATAAATCTCTAAACTCATGTAATCACATTTCCTTTGTTATTTCATTTTTAAATTAGCTACATTACTTTTCCACCATGAAATGTTAACTACTATCACCAAAATGAACTAGATGTTAAGCATAAAATATACTAAGAGGGTGGGGGGTGAAATCAATATACTATTTATCTTATAAATATTTAACTTAATTAAACTCCATTTAACCATACATTCAAGATATTCTATAAATATGAAACAATAACTTGCACAGAGAGAGAGAGAGAGGAGAGAGAGAGAGAGAGAGAGAGAGAGAGAGGAGAGAGAGAGAGAGGAGAGAGAGAGGAGAGAGAGAGAGAGGAGAGAGAGAGAGAGAGAGAGAGAGAGAGAGAGAGAGAGAGAATTTTTTTATGTGGGAAACCCAATGTGGGAAAAACCATGGAAAATAATTTCAAGTA
>JARHVA010006900.1:0-35000 GCA_037957365.1 Torreya grandis
TGGGGCTATGGGGAATGAAAAAAATAATGGGGAAGGTGGATGGTAGATAAACTATTAAGAAGATGGAGAATTTTTGATACAAATAGTAAAATGGTTCACCGAGTTTTAATGGCGATTTGGTTGGTTTGGGAAACACACACTAACATTGGGTGAGTCTTACATATTTTCATCCCTTCTACAATCTCTTACGTGTTTTCAAGTAAGTATTTTTGAGTTTTTTGGTTTGATTTTAATACTATGTTGTTATAATGAAAACATTTAGAAGTTTCACATGTAACCCTAAGTCTTTGGAATTTTGGGTGCATACGTAAACCCATTATGACTATATATCGATATGGTTATTAAATATAAACTTGAATAATGTATACTTGATACATATATATTTCCTAGTTCAAAAAATCATCCTCATGATATCATTTTATTATTTCTAAATTGGGTTCTCATGCTTATAATTTGTGTATCATCTGCCTATTAAATGACTTTTTTTTTTATAATGTTGGAATATTGTAAAGCTCAGCAGACCATATGTTTTTAATTATTTCAACTATGTGTTCATTTATTTTAAAGATTGTGTTTTATAAAATAATAATTCTATATGGTTCTTGGATATACATGTACGAGTGTCTGAGTTTTATATGAACCAATGTTGTTCTCTTATAGATAATATGAAACATGTTTGCAAGTGAGTTCATGGGATTAGAGGAATGGATTGTGTGTTCCTTGATGACTATGTTTATTTGGAACTAATTATTCCCTTTTAAATATAGGGATGGGGTTCATATTTATTCCCTAAGTTCATTGGTTGATGGTTCCTCCTAGGTAAATCCATTTTAGTGTTTTATGTCTTAAAGGCCTTTGGTTGTGTTTTTAAATAATCTTGTGTTCTTTACATTATGATGTTCTTGTTATTAGATTATGAATATGTTGGTTTCTATGTGCGTTATTATCTTGGGTTACGAATATTTTGTTGTTTGGGTTTTGTTAGGTGAGGTTTTACGTATCTCATGTGGTGCGACATATTTGTGTGGGTTCTTGATAATTCTAATTATTTTGGTGATGTGCCACCCTAATTAATATTGAACTCTACCATTATATGTTTTAAGTTGTGACTTGGTATTTTTTTCTTCCTAGGGTTTATAGTTTTTGAACTTTGAATTTTGAGAATTTTTGAAGCTTGCCTCTTTTATTTTGAATTGACTATGAAAGTGATTGTGTCATGGGTTTTTTTATTATCAAATTATTTAGTAATTATTTTTTTATGTGTGTGTGCATGCACTTACGTGTTTCTACACACCTCTCTCTCTCTCTCTCTCTCTCTCTCTCTCTCTCTCTCTCTCTCTCTCTCTCTCTCTCTCTCTCTCTCTCTCTCTCTCTCTCTCTCTCTCTCTCTCTCTCTCTCTCTCTCTCTCTCTCTCTCTCTCTCTCTCTCTCTCTCTCTCTCTCTCTCTCTCTCTCTCTCTCTCTCTCTCTCTCTCTCTCTCTCTCTCTGTGTGTGTGTGTGTGTGTGTGTGTGTGTGTGTGTGTGTGTGTGTGTGTGTGTGTGTGTGTGTGTGTGTGTGTGTGTGTGTGTGTGTGTGTGTGTGTGTGTGTGATGATGTTACTTTTATGGATTATGGGTTATTTAATTATGGCATGTGTATATTTGATGTTTCAAGCATGACCTCTTTATGATATTTGCTCTTGAATCGATATTTGGAATTCTTTTGATGGTAACTATGTCATTGGTTTTTTTTTATCAAACTAGTTAAGGGTTTTTTATTAATATGTCTATATAGATATATGTATATATCAAAATGATATATACACTATATAATTAGGTGACTACATTTTATTTTATTTGACTGAGTTGTATGTAGATTGCCCTAATCTCCCATTTCAACTTAGTATTTAGGCCTTGAATTACATTCAACTTTTGATTATGCTATCATCTGCTCAATCCAATGAGGTTTTTTAGTCATGACCTTATCATTTAATGAACTATGTTGAGATTTAAGTTTTAGGATTTTCCATATGTTTAGGAGGGTGCTTGTGGGTTATGATAGTAATATGATTTTATTATATTTGACTTGGTCTTTTTAAGGTTATTGGGTCATACATTCAGTGGATGACTAATTGTCCTTCTATGATTGGATTAATATTATTAATTAATCAAATCTGATTTTTATTTAAATTATTTTTGTTACTGGTTGGAATATGTGTATTTTCATTCCTAGACTAGACTTGAATAGTTACAAGTATATATTGTGGGTTTGAATGATTAAAGACTGATTAAGGAACTGGATGGGGTTTCAAGTAGGATAAACTCAAAATATATATAATGGATTAAGATTAATTAGTTCTATATCATTTTATGATCTAAGTCAACCATCCTCACCCTTAATCTATACTTTGAAAATTAATTATTCCCATCTCATGTTGAAATGAATTGATTATTTTGTATTTTCCTTTTGCTTGTTGTGTCTTTTATTTAAATATCAGTGTGCTCAAAATTCATTACCTATTCCTAGTTACCATAACCACCATCATGTTGATGTTTGGGGTGGTAAGGTTTACCAATGGGGGGCTCATAAGGTTAGTGGGGTCGGTTTGTCCTATTCAGTTAGATCGTGTTCGACTCTTTGTTTAGATGACTTTGTATAGAGGATGGTAACTAATGTATCTATTAATTTATTTATTAAATTAACATGTATAGGTGATATTGATTTATTTGTTGATTTTAATAGCAATCTTGTTGGCTACTAACTAATGTTGTGTTTAGATTATAAAATTGGAGTATTCAAAATTTAAAGTGTGGCTAAGCTATATACATGTACCTTGTATTGTTTGATCATTGAGTTAAATCTTATTCTTTATGATCATAATAAAGAATAATTGATAGGACATATTTCTAGTCTTTATATGTTATGATAATCGTATATTGAATTAATAATCCTAAGACTAGATTTGGATGTGTACAATAATCAATTTCTATATGTGTATATACTAATTCTCGTAGATCTAACATGTTGGTATGAGAATGATTTTATCCCATTTTGTTAGTTTTTTAAATTTGGAATGAAATAAAATAGAAGTGGCATATTAACTTTCCTTAGCTAAATTATTGATTAGATAGCTTTTTAATATCACTCATAAGTATATAGTTGCATTTGGAACATCTAACCCTTGTAGCAATGCATAAGCTTAATTGTTGGACTCTGAGAAAAATAAAATAAATGCCACCTCTATCACACACTATAGACATATTGGTTATGTGAAATGTATGTTTTCAATTATTATCATTTCTCAAAATTATGTTGGATTATGAAATTTGAAAGTAATTAGTAAATATTTATATTAATTAGCAGAAGAACTAATGCTTAATTAATTTGTATAATTCAATGAATGATCATGAACAATACTTTTCTTATTTAATTGATTAGATGAATACATTTTATGGAAACTATAATGTAGTAAAAATGATAAATAGTTATCATATCATCTTAATCTATGCAAAAGCCATACTTACGTTATTTCTTTAGCTTCCTTCCCCATGTGCCAAACTTACTTGGCTAGTTGTCTCAACTACCAACAAAAAGTTTTATAAGATTTCCTTAAGTGGAGCATTTTATTTGGGTTCCAATCATCTCAAAACTTGAATTAACTTCATTGCTTATGATTTCTTGAATTTTGTCATTGTATATTTGTTGGTTTCAGTTTACCTAGTTAAATTGTAATGAATTTGTAACATACTTATGTCTTTAAAGTATTCACTTATGAATTAAAAAGAGTTATTTCTTGAATAGATAGTTAATGGAACTCATTATTATTGGTTGCACAATATATTATTTTTAGATATAAAGCTTAGATTTATTTTATTATATGCCTTGAAAACCTTATAGCATTCGGTATGCCAATTTAAATAACTATGTAGAATGGTAATGTTAAATTTATAAATATGTCTTGAACTATTATAAATAAACATGTTTGATATAAAGGGATGTATGAATAGTGTAATGACCCTAAATTCCAAAGGGTGTTATAACTTGGTTGGTAGCACTAAGGAATCCTATACTTAATTTGTTTTCTCTTATGCTTTAACATAGTTAGCTGCATACATGAATAAAAATATACAAGTGTTGAATTAATTTTGTTTACTTATTTTTGAGTTCTTGTTTAAATTATATAGCAGGTATCTTGATTTAAACATATGAATAACCTAAATGATAACTTAAGAGCAACAAATCTATCCTTCTCAGTTAAACCAATCCTTTAACTTAACCATCCTCGAATGGGACTAAAACCCATTGAGGAGAGTGATAAATTTACCTAGGGTTAAGGAGTTAAAATAGTCATATGAGGAAGTATGAGTGCCACTTATGGTGCTTAGGAATTATCAGTGTATGCACTAATATGCCCTGAATTCTATAATCCTTATAAAAAACAACTAGCTTCCCCACAATACCTTTTGTATGTGTTTACCTCTAGCAAACTACCTTAGTTCCACTCCTTTGGTTCTAGTCACATATGGCTATAGTACATCAAAAAAAAATCATTATCAAGTCTTGTAAGCAGGCTTAACACGTGTCCAAAATGTACTCTAATATATGATTCTAAATTTTTTTTGGAGTGGTTATTTCATTCCTTAGCTCGAGAGTCCAAATTGGGTTTTAGGCCTCAAATTTTAATCTCACTAGTAGGATAGGTTTAGACACCTCCAAAATATTATTCCCCATGGTTCTAAATGATTTGATAGTGATTTCTACTTGAATTGATGTATATGGTATACTGGTGAGAGGACTTGGGGTTTAAAGCTTGTTACCTCCTTGCTAGCCCTCAAGGGCATTTAGATGAATACTAAGTCTCTTATACAACTTGAGAGTGTCTTGAAACCTTATCTATGTTATTTACTAGCCTCAAGACCCTCTATGGGATTTGATATGTTTTTTGTGTATTTTGACATCCAAACAGACCTTTTGGTATCATGATTACCTCTTACCAATGGAGTGGGCAAGATTTGAGATAATATAGTGGGTATATATAATTCCAATGTCAATTTTAAATGACCATGTATTTCTTGGCCCACTCATTACAACCCTCTATACCAAATCACAAGGTTTGATTGTGCCTATAGAATCCTTAAACATGAATTTACCTCAAGGTTGGTTAGATCTACTAGTGTGGCTTTGATTAACTATGTATAGAGTTTGAGCTCAGTTTGGTTCATATTATATAGTCATTTACTTTGGTCTCAAAGTGACTTAATGGCCTCTTGTGTCAATCTGAGGTAGACCTCAAATTCATCCATAACATCTATGTTCTTCCCTTTAAGATTAACATTGTCCTATATCACGTAGCCTATAAGTGCCTCTAGGATCACTTGACTATGTATAGGAGTTTTAATATCTCTCTATCATACTACTAATCTCCTTAATGGACTTGAACTTTTTTGTAGTCTCAAGTTAGACTTAGAACTATTTCAACACCTACTCCACTCCTCTATTCATCTTGAAAGTGAACTTATCTTGAAGTAGGAATGTAGGTGGCCTTTAGGGTCTATGTTTTAGCATCTAGAGGTCTTGAACTTAATGCTTTCCACTTTTCATGATGCTTGAATATATCCAAATGAAAGGAATTAACTTTCATTATAGATGAAAATTCCATGATCCTTTTTTGACACTTTCAAGTCACTTCTCTCTTTCTTCTATTGTACAAACTTGTAGGTGTCTTAAGACTATCAACTCAGTTTCCCTTAGGAGATGTATCAAGTTCCCCTCACTGCTATGAGCATCCTCAAACTACTCATATAGTTTGTATAGGCCTATATACTAAATAAACACTCATGACTTCTCATTGGAGAGTGTATCTAGACTACTAGTTTCATCTTTCTACTCTTCCAGTAGTGAAATATGATCTCATAACCTTATACTTATGATATACCACTAGTATTTGAGCGAAAATGGAAATCAATAATGTAATAGACTATTCAAACCTTGATAATGTTTCCAAAGAGAAAACACTTAAAGAATCAGGACAAAAAACATGTCTTAGACAAAATCACATGAACTCCATGAAACTAAGGGAGCTTCCTTGAGTAATGGAGCATTAGAAACCTCTGAGAATTAACACCATGAAGACAAAATAGAAACTTGTAATAGATTTACATAAATAACTTATTGATCAAGATACTTTTCCTCCAAGTGAAATAACTTCATGGAGATGATTTTGATAATAAAATAAACATTAAAATGAGATATTTGACCTTTAAAAACTACCCTCCAAACCATTTTTCTCCATCAATCTCAGAAGTGGAGAAATAGGTGTAAAAACAAACCCCTCTCAGATGGATAGGCCAGAGTGACATGTTGTCACTCCTAGTGATTGTTCATATAGAATAGGATATAAATATGAAAACTAATGCCACATGTTTCAATATTACTTGGATACTAACAATCTTCAAATTTTCATATCCTAACTCTCTCTCTCTCTCTCCTAGTTGTACCATTCAATTCAAATTTGCCTTCCTGAGCTTGTGAAGGAAATGATGAAGGAGAAAAGGTTTCTGGAGTGTTATTTTAACCTAAAACTTGTTTTAAATATATAAAATGATTTTAAAGAACCCAAGGGATTCTCATAAACTATTTACAACTTAAAATTGTTCTTGAAAGGCCATACAAGTACTTGTAAAGTGTCTGTTTACCAAGTTTAGGCATTGAATAATAGATGTTGTCAGACTCTAAAGATCCCTTAACATTTTCTAAAAAAAATCTAACACTAAATACATTGGTAATATTCTTTAAAAAAAAATTCTTATAATGGTACGTCCAACTCTTTCACATGGGCCAAAAGGTGGCCAAATTGACATTTTTTGCATATGAGAATCAATTAAAGGTTAGTGAATTATAATATGACATTAAAGACACATAAATAACCTTATATAATTAATTTATACCATATTAAACCTTTTACCATGCTTTACAATTTCAATACTTTTGATATTGACCCATAAGGTTAGAAAAGTGCACATAAGACCAAACTTTGGATAATGCTAAATGAGAACAAATAAGACCATATAGGACTCTTTTGGACCATCTAGGACCATGAAAATACCATGAAAATATTTTGAAAACCCTATGGAGTTTCAACCTAGATTGGGTTACCAATTTTAATTTGGGTTCAAAATTTGGTCAACATTCCTAGTGATTCATAGGGGTAGCATGCATACAATGCTAATGGACTAGTAACCTTGTCCTTCCACTAGGGAATGGAGTCATTCTTATGTCACAATCTGAAACTAATATGACTTATAAATATTTCAAACTCACACAAAACACTCAATGAGAAAAAAGCACACACTATGCTCAAATCATTTAAAGAAAACCACACATAAAATGTTCAAACAACACACCTAACCTACTATGTATAGACCTCAAAATATGTTTATGGTGATAAAACACTTCATCTTGTTTCAACCAGGATCAAAGAGGATGTTTCTTGAGTCACATATACTCCATGAGAATAAGTCACCATATGACAGATGTTTGTCAAAAAACATTTTCTTATGAAGATGATCAAAGGACTTACCATTCATGGGACCTATGCTAGCTGCAAGTGAACCACTTGAGAATTCATTGAATAGTCCTTTTATCTCTCTTTTAAATTTTTTTGATATTTCATCTTACTTGAACTCCTTCATTATCATTTGGTGTTTGTCAATTTTCTTATTAGGAGTCATAGAAACCTTTTCAATTTCATCTTCATCTAGACCATGATTTACTTGATGTCTAGGTCTCTCAAACTTGTGATTTTATGGTCAATCATGTTTTAAAGTATCTCAACATCATATTCAGGCCTAAGCTACTCTTTGACCACACAAACTTTTGCCTTGGTCTGATTCCACTCCTCTAAGACTGAAGCCTACTTTTCAATGACTTGACACTCTTTGTCATGTTAAATAGGTCCATTAATGACATTCTTATCAAATTCATATTCTTTAGGAAGGATATTTGGCTTACTTATATGTTCAAACTCTTGAACTATAACATGAAATTGATGCCATATATCATCATCTTCTTCATGGTTGTTGTACTTATGAAATCCTTCACCTTGAATAGGTAGAAATGTAATATCTTCCTCCTCATGATCTATCACACTTGGATGCTTATCATTATCATATATATGAAGAAGATAGTTACCTTTTATATCTTGTTGAAAAATACCATCAAGACTTACCTTAGAATGTTCAACACCCTCATCATGAATGATGTATGTGCCAAGGCTTGTATCTTCAATGAAATAAAAGGGATCATACTCATATGTCTTAACACCATATTCATCTAGGAAGAGATCATAAATACCTTCAATCTTGAATATTCTCCATCATCTATGATATGCTCCTCTTTTTCATGGATAGTACAATTCAAATTAGAACTAGTTTCCATATATGGATTAATATGAAACTTGGCCAATGGTTGTATTCTTATTATCACCTTATCTTCATACCTCATTCTAAAAGACAAGAAATACCAATCATAAAAAACATATCCTCTTATCATGGAGGTGCAGTCTTTTGATAAGTAAATGGTAAAATGTGCAGGCAGATCCACCACCACTATGTCTTATAAAATTAGAAAACTTGAGCAGTTATACAAGAACACTTTAAAACCTTTGATGAGCCCTATTGAATTGGTTGGTGTTCCATAAAGCTACAACACTCCTTCACTATATGGCTCATATTTTAATCCCAACTTGTCTGTAACTATTTTAGGCATAATTGAAGTGCTTGCCCCACTATCCACAATGAAATTATGAACTAGCTTATCTCTGACAATGAGGGTAAGATAGAAAGGTGGGGGTTTTTCAGATTTGGTGGAGGGTTAAACAATATTATTAGGTGTATTTTTGAGGGATAAAACACTATGCTTAACTAGCTAGGACTAATATGGAGTTGGCATAACTACTCTTGGAATAATTATTTTTAATCGAGCATGTGGACTACTTCCCAAAGAGATATGCTAGTCTTTGTATTCTTCAAAAAGTTAATGATATTTAAAGGAGAGACACTAACCTTTTCTTTAATTTTAAGAGGTAATTAAGTACCTTGATCTTGTGGAAATGAAGGCTTGCTTACCTTTCCCAAGTTCTTATTTTTAAGAGGCTAAGGACTTGAAGATGCTATCACGTTTACATATACACATTTTTAACTTGAAGGAGGATTATTTGGAATTTTATTCACATCTCCTAAATCTCTTCTCTTTGACTTTGTGTTGGATGCAACTAAGGTTATTATATTTAGGACAAATCTATCCCATATTTGGATGTTTTACAAGCTCACTCCTTGACTAACACACTCTCCATTTGATTTTCTTGCATGAAGATCTAATTTTATGCTATCAAGTGAGGAGTAACACCCCCTTAACCTACCAAATATTTTCCTTTAACCTCATTTGCATTCATATACTATCCTTGAGGCTACCATTATTCTCCTTGAACTAGTTTACTATGGACTCGAACCATGGCTATTATGGTGGGAGAAGAATTTGGATCATAGACATTAGGTGACCTATTGAAATTATGTTGACCTTGTCCCCTTCATTGACTATTATGCTAAGGTGAAAATATATTTGCCTTTGGAGGGTAATATAGGGGTTTTGATGAGATCTAAATTTTTGATTTGGTTACCTAATTAGAGATTATAAGGCCTTACACTTTGCTTGTCAATCAATTGCATCATCTAAATTATTTGGAATAACTTTGTATTTGTTTCTTGGATTTAAAAATGGAGCAAGACTTAAATAAGTATAAGGCATGTCAAGCATTGATAATTTTGGAGGGAGCTTACTAGCTTGGATCAAACTATTCTAACTCTAATAGCCACATCATAGGCATTAGGCAAAGTATATCCTCCCATAGACTAACTGCAACTTGCTAGCTATATCAGTCCCAATAGCCTTGAGGGATTTTTATAAAACAAAACTTATAGAGGGTCTCATGAGAGGTGGAAGCCTATTCCATATACTTTGGAACCTTTCATTGAAGTCATGCATGGATTCTTTAGGTCCTCTTTGAATGACATTCAACTAATGAATCAATGATGTATGATCACTCTTATCTTCAAACCATTGATTCCATAACTCCCTAAACTCATCCCAAATATTAATGCATCCTCCCAGTGAGGTTCTATACCAATCAAGAGATTTTACCCTAAGATACATGGCAAGCAATCTTATTGCTAAGTTGATCTCAATAATGTTATGGAAATTGCAAAATTTAGATATGTCTATAATATGCTCACTTTGGGTGATAGGACCTTCCCCATTGAAAGAAGGAACACTCTTGATGGCATTAAGAGGGATATCATCATAGGTATTAAGGTTTATAATTTTTTTAGTATTAAAGGCTAGGAAAGCATGTTGCCTTCAAAATTTTCTTCACTCTCTCACTCTTCTTGACTTTTAAAGTCTTTATGTTCTTCAATATCTTCAACTGTCAAGATAGGTTTAGGGTACTGAACTTCAAAAATAAGTTAATGATGAGGTAACGTATTTGTAGGATGGTTACTTCTACTATCATCTAACCTAGTAAATAACATAAAGCATGAAAATATTAAAAAAAATGGTCTAAAACCACATATTACCTTCATTTTTGTTGCCAAATGTTGAGTAGCAAACACTTATGCAGTTATTGTCTTCTCATAGATAGCATTCACCTTGATGAGAAGTGTTTAGAACAATGATTCCACAAGGAATACCAAAAACATTGTCACTAAATTTTGTAACCTTGGAGAGGTAGTTCAAGCCTACTCCAAATTGAGTGGAACATGATATTACCCCTAGACTTATGGGTTGGCTATTTAAGGGATAAACCTCTACATATAAGGGCTAGATCCCTTGATATGTCAATTGAAACTCATCACTTATAATACTAGATTATTTGGGATGAAAAGGGATAGAAAGAATATGAAATAAACCTAATATAATTATATTATGCACCATGTTAATTTCCACAATACCACCATGTACTTGCACTATGAAATATGATTCACAAAACTTACTTCAACATCAAAGGTTTCTCTAGCATAAATATTTCAAACATGAAGATGATATGCAGTACACTTATCAAGGTGGATGAACAAGAGGTCTGATTGAAAACACTAAAAATCTTACTTACACTTAGATACATACAATAACACTAAATACACTTCATATGACCTATTAAAGAGTAGACTATGTGCATAAAACATGAAGGAGTAAGGTAAACACAAGGATAGATAATTCTTACTTGTCATTTAAATATGCACTAATTCACACACTTATACAAAGAAGTTTAGAACTCAAAAATAGATTGAAATAATTTATTAAAATTAAAATATAGTACTGAAACCAATAGACTTCATCATACTGGGTGTGTATTCTACAAACTTAACCACAAATAGTTGCTTATATAGAGAAGTGTAAAGAGAGAGAGGGGGGTGTAGTAGAATAAGATTGGCAAGTGTTTATTCAATTTTAAAAAATAAATGGAGTTATTATAAACTTAAATAATACTTCCAAATCCATGTGTCTCACTTATAAATAATATCCAACCTTCCAAGTGACATATGGGTTATAAATTAGCTTGGCACCTTGACTAGCTTCTTGAAAACTGCCCTTCTTTGTATGAAAAAAATGAAAAATAGACTTTAAAATTATTAATTCACCATAAAATTATATAATAAAACTAATTTTACCCCTTCCATGACTTAATAAATTCCTTTGATCTGGCATTCGATTATTCATGTGCATAGGTGTCTTGAGACTCTTCATTTCCCATGCCTAGCTTTGTCTAAGTGGCTTAAAGCTCAAGTTCATATTATTAAATCCATAATATCTCTATTAATGGTATTAAAATATGTTATTAGGTTTTAAAAAAACCATTTTGGTTCCTATAACAACTCCCAAGAACTCATTTTGCTCTTCAATCCTTCATTAGGCCTATTTTCCTTGTAGCCCTAAAAAACTATAAACCTATTTTTTAGTGAGTTTTACAGATGATATTAAGAAAAAAATGGAATATCATATGATAAATTATGTCCTTATAACTCCATTTCAAATTTCATCTTCATATTATGAGTGGAAGTCCATTTTTTTTACCTTTCTCTATCTTGAATTAGGCCTCAATTAGGCCTCCTTACCTAGAACCCTATTTTCTTACTCCAAACTTGTGATACATGTTTTAAATCACCCACAATAATTTTATTAACCTTAAATATTACATCACAAACCTCCATGCCAATTTTGAGGTCCTGATACCCTATGTAAGTATGCAAACTAAAAAATTGCCTTGCCATGTAGTCTCATTTTAAGCCTATTTGAAACTGTCTTGGAAAAAAATCCTTTTTTGGAAACATAAATAATATATTATTCAATATTTTGGGATTAAATATTTATTAAATCTACCAAATTACCTCATCTAATGATTATTAATTTCTCCCCTTATCATAACACCTTAAAAACACAAACAAGTATGTACAATAAGGCATTTATGATAGTCTGTATAGGTGACATCAGCATCAAAGTACATGTGTATAACCTCCTTGGAGTCCTAAAAAAATTTAATGTGGTTTTAGGAGAAATTTTTTGAATTAGATATTCATTATAGGTTCATTTTCCTTAACTGGTCACTATCATGGTTTTAGGAAGGTTTAAGACCTGTTTGGGGTCTTAACAATTGTTCATAAAGAACAAATCATAAATTGACCTCTTTACACTTGGAAAACATTCTTGACTTACCCCATCACACATCTCAAATGTATCAGTTTCCCATTCAAATTTTTAGATATGGTGTGAGTGTTCGAAGTTGCTCCTTGAGTAATAGTCCTAGTGTTTCTCGAGCTCGAGATAGGTCCAAATTGGGTTTTGTACCTAAAAACTTAATCTCACTATTAGGATATTTTTATAAACCTAAAAAAAATATTCCCAATTTTTATAAATTATTCTCTAGTGATTTTTACTCCATTTTATTCATATGTTATACTAGTCAAAGGACTTGGGGTTTAAAGCTTGTTACCTCCTTATTAGCCCTCAAGGGTATTTGGATGAATACTTAGTTTATTGTATAACCTAAGACTATATTTAAACCTTATTTATGTCTATTTACTACCCCTAGGGCCATTCAATGTGTTTGATATGAGTTTTTTGTGTTTAGACATCCAAACAGACCCTTTGGTCTCATGACTATCTCTTACCAATAGAGTGGGCAAGGTCTGAGATAAAATAGTGGGTATATATACTACCTATGTGGCTTTGAAACATACATTTATATCTTTTCCCACTCATTAATATCATTTATACCAAATCAAAAAGTGTGATTGTTCGTATAGAATCCTCAAACATTAATTTCCCTCAATACTATTTAGGTGTGCTAGTGTTGCTTTGATTGATTGTATATTGAGTTTGAGCTCAGTTTGGTTCATCTTATACAGTCATTTAATTTTGTCTCAAAGTGAATTTTTGACCTCTTATACCAATATTAGTTAGACTTTAGAGTCCTCCATAGCATCTATGTTCTTCCCTTTAGGCTTAAGACCGGCCTATGCCATGTAGTATATAGGTGCCTCTAGGGTCACTTGATTGTGTATAGGAATTTCAAGATCTCTACTTCATACCACTGATATACTCAACGGACTTGAGCTTTTTTACAGTCTCAATTTAGATTTATAAATATTTCAACACCTAATATGCTCCTCTATTCATCTTGAAAGTGAACTAATCCTAAAGTAGGCTTGTAGGTGGCATTTAGGGTTTGTGTTTTAGCATATAGAGGTCTCAAACTTAATGATTTTAGTTACCATGATTTTTGAACATCTCCAAAAAAAAGGATTTAACTTTCATTATAGATGTAGATTCCATTGTCCCTTTTTAACACTTTCAAGTCACTTCTATTTTGCTTCTTCCATATAAACTTGTAGGTGCCTTAAGACTATCGACTCAATTTCCCTTAGTCCTTTGAAGTTCCAAGTGAATAGTTGTTTTCACACTATTTTTGAACTATATCACCTTGTATTAAAGTCAATTTTCCATATTTTATCTTGTTCTAGTGTTGATTGGATATTTATTGATCCAAAATCAAAACCTATAGGCCTAGGGCCTGTAGGTCACTTTTTGACTATTTTAGGGCTATAAGAGATGCTTTCTTAGGTACCCAGACCTTTCAACACTATCAAACCATTAATATCTTTATTTTTAATCCTTAAATGTCTCATAGAGCTTCTAGGTCTTCTGAAACTTCTTCCTATCAACCTTAATTCACCTTATAGTCCATACAAATTATATACATAGTCAAGTATCATATGAGGTATGTGTGTAGCTTAGGTCATTTAGTTAATTAGAAATAACTTGATTATGGAAATGAGGTAGTAGATGTTATGTTAAGGTATGAAGATATATATCAAATTCCCCTTATGGCTTTAAGCATCCTGAAACTACTCTTACAGTTAGGCCTATATATTGAAGAAACACTCATGATTTGTCATTAGAGAGTGTATGTAGACTACTAGTTTCATCTTTCTACACTTCTAATAGTGAAATAGGATCTCAAAACCTTATACTTGTGATAAAACACTATTATTTGATCCAAAATGGCAAGCAAACATGTAATGGACTATTAAAACCTTGACAATGTTTCCAAAGAACAAACACTTGAAGAATATGGCCAAAAAACACATCTCAAAAAAAATCACAACTCCATGAAATTAAGTGATATTTAATTATTTATGAATAATTATAAACCTATGATAATTTCCACCTTGAATAAAAAATAAAAACTTGTAGTAATATTTATAGAAATAGCTTATTGAACAAGATACTTTTCCTCTAAGTGAAATCACTTCATAAAGATGAGTTAGCTAATTAAATAACCATTAAATTGAGATAATTTAACTATAAAAACCACCCTCTAAACCATTATTCTCCATTTATTTATGAAGTGGATAAATAGGTGAAATAATAGACCCCTCTCGGATGGATAGTCATGCTTACACTCTTAACGATTTTTCATAAATAAGAGGAAACCAATATGCAAAAAAATAAAACTTATTTAAATATTACTTGGACCCATAAAAATGTATAATGTTTAATCTCCTAACTCTCTCTCACTCATGTCTGTACCATTCAGTTCAAATTTGCCTTCCTAAGCTTGTGAAGGTAGCAATGGAGGAGAAAAGGTGTTTAGAGTGTCAGTTCGATCTAAAACTTGTTTCAGAGTTGGAAAATGATCTTAAGGATCCCAAGGGACAATTAAAACCTATTTAAAACTTAAAATGGATATTTAAAGGTTGTAAAAGCGCTTGTAAAGTGTCATTTTTCAAGTTTAGCTGTTGAACTATAAATTTTGTCAAACTCTGACCATCCCAAAATATTATCTAACTTGTTTATAACACTAGGTACATTTTTAATCTTATTTCAACATTTGGTTCTTGGAATGGTATGTCCACCTCTTCCACATGGGTCAAAAGGTGGCCAAATTGACATTTTTTGTATATGAGAATCAATTAAAGGTTAATGCATGATAGTATGACATTAAATACACCTCAATAACCTTTTATAATGACTTTAGACTATAATATAACTTTTACCATGTTTAATAATTCCAAGACTTTGAGATTGACCCATAGAACTAGACAAATGCACATAAGACCAAACTTTGGACAATGTTAGATGAGAACAAATATGACCATATGTGACTCTTTAAGACTATCTAGGACCATGACAAGACCATGAAAATATTTTCACAGCCCTATGGAGTTTCAAACTAGAGGGGGTGACCAATTTTGACTTGGGGTCAAATTTTGATTAATAATACCACAAGAACTAGGGTAAAGTATGAATACTTAGTGTATAAATATATTTCTAATATCCAGTCAACACTATCAAGGCATTCCAATTAGTTGTATATGCCCATTACATAGGCCACCTAAACACTTTATTTAGTGTTTTCTATACATAATACCCCAGTCATAACCAAGTACATAATAAAGACTCCCACAATGATAAATATTATAACTTGGACAAAGGCTCTACTTGATTTCCCAAAACCCCCTACATGATACATCTAATCCACCTTCCATGGCCAATATTCCACCTACAGTGCTAATGTAACCATTAGGTGATACTTCATTTCCTACTTTCTCATCTCCAACCTAGATTACTAAGCAGACTCACATGTTGCTCCTATCATGGATACAACAACTAGAGAAAGAATAATCAAAAAGGAAATATTTGATTGTCACATAAGAAATAAATTTTTCCATGTAGTTTGATAGAGTCACCAATACACTGAAGAGAGTGTGGAAGAAGACAAATGTGGTTGAGGGTAACCCTATATAAGTGGAGAAACATGAGTAATTATTTTAGTTGATAAATAAAAGGAAAATAAGACCTAAAGATGTAGATAAATTTGAAGAAGACCCTATTATAATTGTTAATGTAACATGGTGGATGCTTAAGCACATGTTCAAGGAAATTTATCAATCCAAAAGGAGATTAGAGGGTCAAAATATAATCAAGGCTTCAAAAGACAAAATTGATAATATGTAGAGTTCAGCTAGGAAGTTATACCATATTTTGAGTTCAATCATATCAACAACAACATAGTCCCAAACATTGTGGGGATCCATGGTTAAGTTTAACGAATAAATGAAATAATGGGATGATAAGTTGAGATCCATCTATAAAGCTACTAATTAAATACATACCAACATTTGAATTGGATGTTTGTACCTAATATAACTCTAGCACAAAATTATGCAAATATCAAGAGTGTTCATTTGGTAGAGTAGGACTAAGAAATGTAAGGGTTAGTTCAATATTTTATGAATCGAGAGCATATAACTATTAAATTTCTCAAATATATAAGGATTACATGTGTGTTTACACTAAAGCATAAGTTGTTACCAAACCATTTTCTGAAAGTCTATTATGGGTTACAGTTGATAGTTTAATGGTAGAAGTGGAGAACACAAATTATAGAACTAATGATAAAATAGTACATTTGATCACATCTACAATTTATGTTGGCTCAAATAGAGACACTACATGTTTCTTCTAAATCTTTCATGGTTGTGCACAAGAAATGAATGGGGAAAAAAAACATTTTTATTCAGAAGGCTCATCACTAATTTTGACAGTATTGAGTTGGATTTTGTAGCAATCATGGATGAATATATAAGGTTAAAATTAAAAGGAGGGTTATCTCCTTTGAATCAACCTTTGTTATTCCAAGATCAACCTTCATCACTTTAGGTTCAACCCTTGATAACTAAGTCTATGTTCCTAGGATATAATATAGTATATATTCCAACTAGATTGCTGATGGTCACTACATTAACTATGGTACCTATAGTGCCACCTTCAATAATGACAACTAATTTATTTCAATCTCTAGTGACAACAATTGTGCATGTTATATTAGTGGGAGATTATATGATGACACTTTAACTATTTGAGTTAAAATTGAAATTATATTAGTAGTTCTAACTAAGACTTCATGCAAGTCCTGATTTATCTATTTAACAATAGTTTTTTTTTTGTATGAAAACAAATTTTGTGCTTAAATTAGGATTATATTTAATATATTGTACTTCTACACAACTTTCATGATTTTTGACACATAGTCTGAATTTAAACATTGTAAAATTACACTGAGCTTTAAGGATGAGCCTTCCTCACCCAAAGACATAAGTATATGTTTCTTAAACATTATAAATGGAGGATATTTTCTTGTAAATAATGCAAGTAAAGAAAGTTTTAAGGATTATTTTGTGATTTTTTGTGAATGTTTTTTTCTCTTCCATTTTTTTTGATTCATTGAAGAATTTACTTTAATTTGATAATGCCCATGCTAAGTTAGGTACATGTTTTCTGTAGAGATAATATTCAAAAATCTATTAGTCTTATCAATTCATTGATTATAGATAATATTTATATTTTATTAGTGACATAAGATGTGCATAGAAATATGGTACTATTAATATTTTTTATCATGACCCTTGAATATAACTATAACTATTTTCTTAGACTTTTAATTATGTTTGCATATGTTTGTTATTTTATTTAATATGTAGTGTACATTAGTTCTTACCATAGAATTGGCCTAGTATAATGAGTCAACTTGGAAGGATTTAATCTCCTAGTGGATCATAAAGCCTTTTCTTTTTTTCCTTGCCCTTCATTTTTTTTTTAATCACTCTACGTTAGTTCCACCCATCCATCTCAAGTACAATGTAGAAACCTGTCATATCTAAACCATCTATGATTAATAACCACTTCGCTCACCACTATTCCACCATGTGATTATGTTTAAAATTAATACCCTCAATTCGTGCCTTGGAATGAATGTTTTACCAATCCTAAAACATTAGGGAGATTTCTATAATAACCCTTGTTGTGTATAAAACCTACATTAACAAAACCCATATCAGAATACACAAAGATGACTTATTAAGTAATATATATTAGACAAAAATAAATAGGAAAACGTTCCTCTCACATGAAAATAATAATAAGAGTAGTAGATGAAATGGAAATAAATATCTTTTAGAATCACAAAGTATCCTTTGGAATTGAATCTCATGCATATGACATAAATTCCACTCACAAAGATTCAAAACACGTATTTTTTAATATCAACTCTTCACATACAATAAATTAAAATACAAAATGTAATAGCATCTCCATATATAACTAACAATAAAAAATTTATAAACATATAATACTAAAACACACAAAAGAATAAATCGATCTCACCTATTTTAAATATTCGATTAAAAAATCTAAAAATATACAAATCATATAAAAGTTTTTTCATCTACTAATAAAAATTATCCATTTTTAAACAATTTCTCCTCATAAAGGAAGTTCAACAATCATCCTTTTAATTAACCCAATGTAAAAACTCACTTTTCCTAACTATATATTTTCACTTTACTTTTAATTATCAATATACTTTTAGAAATATTATGGAATTGTGATTTTTGGACTTTATAATATTAATTAATTATTTTTTAACAAAAATTAATCAATAACTTCATATATATTTAATTTTGTGTTGACATTTAATTTAATTTTGATATTAAATCAAATTAATGTTAAATTAATTGGATCTTCATTATTTTATTATTTTTATATCTGCAAAGAATTTTATAAATATTATATAATATAATTAATAAATAATTTTATGACCCTTTTGACATACTTAACTTACTTTCTTTTATATATTTCATTAAAATTTAATTAATTTTTAAATAAAAATTTATTTAATATTATAAAGTCATTCAAATTTAGATTTGAATTTAGAACATTAACTCTTGAATTTGTTTAGTGAATATTTTTTCATTATTTTATATAATTTATAAGATGACTAAACATGTTAAGCCTTGCCCATTAAATGATAGAGTTAATATCTTCATATTTAAATTCCCTAATTAGCATTGGTCATGATTCACCTACAATTGCCTATGGGAATGTAATTAAGGTGTTGCCCTAAAATTCAAAAATGAGGATAATAGTGACTCTAACTATAGGACAACATTTTTTAAGAAAAAATAGTAGAATTTACATGATTTCAAATAATCTATACTTACGCCCTTCAAATTAAAGTGGAGATAATACTAAATTAATAATAGTTTTCATAAATTCAGCATAAAATGAATTAATATTATTGTAATAATATGAATATATTCCCATTTATTAGATTGGTGAGAATTTAAAATTGTAAAATCTTAAATAATATAAAACTTATTTCTGACAGTTTTATTTGCAATTGGTCTATTAATAAGTCCATATCATTCAGAATTATCCTAAGAATATTGAACTCAAAAGACTAGTGCCTTATCCTTTGAAACTTGCTTCATTTAATGTCATTTAGGTACGTGGTTCACCGATAAACTTTGCTACGAAACACCCAATCATTTCCCATGACGTGGTTCACCAATAAACTTTGCTACGAAACACCCAATCATTTCCCATGTGTCTACTAAATCCAATCATTTCCCATGTGTCATCGAGGAAAAAAGATTCAATCTCATTAACTACTCACAAATGCATCCTTTGTAAGGTAGTACTCCTCCAGTACTAATAAAATTAAATTCGAAGTATAATATTGAAAAATTAAGTGGAATTATTTTGAATATCTTTAGATTTACAGGTAATGGTCACGATTTTTCAACACTAGGAGAAATATTGGTGTGTAACTACCATCTACCTAACTCCAGTTTTTGCAATTTTGCATCAAAAACATTCTGCAACTCACCATATAGAAACTACATTCTGCAACTCATCTTCAGAGAATGAAGTTTAGATGACATCGCTAAGAAAATACCTTACGTTTCCATCAAAAATAACACAATTTTTTGCAGATGTGAATGCTTGAGTAGACATCTATATGAAATGTCATACCAATTGTCTTACAAAAATCCTGAATGGCATGCGGTGCCGTGGACTATCTGTCGATTTCCAGCAGATGTTAACTTATGTGTATCCATTCATTTTACATTAGTATCTTAGGTGTATTAATCCATGTTACATTGGTACTATTATATGGCTTTCCTAATGAATCACTTGCCAACTTCCTTTAACTATTCTTATTCATTTTCCTAAAAAAAAGAATTAGAATCTCATTTGCATTTTCTAACCTAAATGTGGAAGTTTGGAGGAAACATAGTGCTCTTATGAATTTATACTTGAGCAATAATTTTCCCTGTTGTGCTTCCAAAATTTTTATGCAAAATTATCTTAAAATTGATGTCACCTTCTACTCTGGCATCAACAGAGCTTTCCTTCCCATCATACATAGTTGCGTCAAGAAGATAAATGTGTTTTTCTTTGTATGGATAATCCACTTCCAATTGTATTAAATAACCCACAGCTTTCAACATTGATTTATAGTTTCTCTTTGAGGATCAAAGGGGTGGCTCCAGATAAAGGAAAGAAAACGTTCATGCTATATTAAAATTCTATAAATACACAACACATGACTAAGCTATAACAAACGCTTTCAAATTTCAAATTGAAAAACTTTAATATGCATATTTTTGCAGTATTTTCCAATTCATAATATGAATCAAACCTATCCTTCCCTTTTAGTGTTTTGATATCCTTTCCTGTACCATTCCTCAAAAAATGAATATACTATGAATAAATGAATATACTATGAATAAATGGTTTAGAACAATATATAACTCAATAGTGAAGTTTCCAATGGCAAATTTTCCTCAAGCATATGAGTAACGTTGTGGAATGAAGTTACAATTTTCATATCATATATATATATATATATATATATATATATATATATATATATATATATATATATATATATATATATATATAATCTTACCAATACTTCACTTTATCCATGTTTTACTGTAATTTGGATTAATGAGTAAGAATAATATTATTAAGATAAAACTTTTAAATGAAATCAAATATCTAAATGTAAAATTCCAAGATTTATTCATCTTATTTGACAAGTGGTATATAATAAATATAGAAAGCATTAAGGAGATAAATATACTTAGTTTTATGGTTAATTGTTTAATCATGATTATATTTTAGAAGTATAAATTAAGATAAATAAAAAAATTGGTTCATTTGGTTCCAAAACGTATTTGTTGTCCATGTTGGGTCAGTTCTATGTGATTGGGTCAATATCACTGATCAATACTAACATTCTAGTTAGTACTAATATACATGTAGGTAGGGCACATTGACATAAAATTCACTTATGATTGTCTTTGTGATCTTAAACCTTGATGATAAGCACATTTCCATAAATTAGTCTCCTTTGCCTTGAAACATTGGGTGTGCTTGTGAGGGATAAAAACTTATAAAAAATGTGGAAAGATTTATAGATTGAGTTAACTCCAATCAGCTTCATCTAATTATTGATTTTTATCTATGTATTTGATACTTTGAGAAGGTAATTTAAGCCACGTGTAGTTCTTCCACCTAGTGTGATTGTGTAATTTTGATCTTTATATGTATGTTGATACTTGACAATGTTTTCTTTGAAATGGATTTAGAGTGATTTAGAATTGGATAATGACTTCTCCTAGTGATAGGTTTGAAAATTGAGAAGAATAGGGAATATTTTCTTAGTTTATAATAGTGTATAGATGCATATCAAATAATTACCCAGTCTATATGAAGTGACACCTTGACTTCTTTATATATGGATCGCATTTAATAATTTATCACACCAGGGACACACTACACTAATGGGCTGACCCAAAGAATGTTATTTAATTTATAAAATATCCATTTCTAGGAATGGATTAATATCGACCAAATTAGGTTATTATCAACTAGTGATATTGACTAAATGTATGGAAAGCAAACTTTGTATAGGCAGACTAAAATAACAGTATAAAGATGATTATGTAAGATATTTATTAGGTTTGAAATAGGTCGTTAGATTTTTTTAGGGGTGTAACAATAAACTAAAAGGGTTGTCTCATAAAATAACATGCAAGTGTGAGGGAATGGTTGTTTAGGATATTATTTGAGTTCTAAAGTCATGCATGGTAAATGTGTGTCAAGCTTTGCATTTTTAAGTATCAAAGACTAGATTTTAGTATCTACAATGACAAAAGTTGAAGAAAATGTTGGAATAAGCCAAAAAATCCATAAAAAATGTGTTTAATAATGAAATATTTATAAAAAAAAATCCAAATCTTGAGTCAGATCTTTTTTTACAATGTAACATGTGGCTAGATGTCATTGGAAGCAAGCTCATTGATGATGTTATCACAATACTCTATATTTTTTGGATTAATGGGATCATTTCCATCATTCTCATAAAACTAATGCCACATGGGTAGCCACTATAAATAGATGAGAAAATACCTTAATGGCGTAGCTCCAGTATATTCCCAAAGGTATAATTATAATTATGGTCCAGACTAGCTCCTAACAAATCTGAAAGCCAACATATAAGGTAGAAAATGCAAGGTAATCAGGCTTTAAAATTAGTTAAGATACAGGAGGAACTCTTAAAATAAAAGACATAAACATTTGCATATTTTAAATGATTATAAATAGTTTAAACTACTAATTACAATCTTGTTCTAATACATCTACTTTTGTTTACAAAATGAATATAACTTCTAGACACCTAAAACTACATTAGTTACAAAAATCTTACAAATTATCCTTCTTCTTGCTTGTTATTGGTTGTTTTGTATACTAATGTTCTCTTTTTTTCTTAGACTATATGTTGTTTCTGACATTTTTACTTTAATAACCTTCTATTTCAATGTCAATTCTTTTTCCAAGACTATTGTTTCACTTTTATCTTTTGTTTACTTTGTCTTCTTCCTTTTTAACTTATTTATTTTCCATACTCTATTGTTGTGTATATATTCTCTCCACACCTTATATTGTCTCATTCTCCTTTTTCTTATTCTACTTTTTCTTATACCTACCTTACTTTTACTTCTTAGCTTCAATGATTCTAAAAATAATTCAAAATTTTAACTATTGTTCATTAAATATGGTTGTTAAGTTTAAACACTAAAAAGAAAATCTTTGAAGCATAACATATAGGTGAAAGAGGGAAATAATGTAGCTTTTTAACACTCCCACTTAATTTTGACCTTATTTTTATGTTATGTTGATCTATTTTTAACCCTTAAAACATCTTTATAACTTCTTATTATATGCCTATATGCTTATGGACTAATTTTGAGCATGTTCAGACCTATTATATTTTCCTGTAGTGCTGGACTGATGAACTCCAGAACTGGTATGATGGACTCTAGAGCTAGCCTATGGGACTCTAGTTCCAGATAGGTGGAATCAAGAGCTAGATTGCATAATTTTGGATCTACGTTATGGATCTTCAGAGTCAGCCTGGGGATCTTTGAATCCACCATATGAACCTCTAGAGCTAGTGATACTACATCTATGACTCCTAAACTCTCTCTTAAATGTACAAAACTATCATTTGACAAAGGTTTAGTGAATATGTCTATGAATTGTTACTCATATTTATAAAATTTAATCTCTATCACACAATTTTAACTAATTATCTAGTAAAATGATAATTAATTGCAATATGTTTTCTTCAACCTTGAAAAATATGATTCTCTTACAATGCAATGAAAGATATGTTATCACAATAGATCATTGATGTTCATTGTTGATATTCATCCAATCTAAAATTATTCTCCTAATCCATATGGCCTGACTTTCTATTACATTTTATAATATATATTTCACTTTAGTTATATAAAGTGAAAATATGGGTTGTTTCTTTTATGCTCAACAAATGGTTCTTGGCCCAAGATGAAACATATACATATATGTGCTCTTTCTATCATCTAGACTATCATTGCACTCACTCTCCTTATATCCTATTAAGTAGAATTCATCTAATATTGCATACAAAACTCCACAACTTCTTATTCTAATACCATACCTCAATATCTTCTTGCCTTCTTACCAATGTGTTTCTTTTAGTGTTTTTATAAATCTATAAATGAGGCCAACTTCATACATTATTTCAAGTCTACTTGCAATAAAATACATAATACTTCCTATTAAACTCTTGTACCATGTGGGGTTACACATTTTTGATAAAATATTCTTTGTTTAAACTCAATTATGTCTCAGCTAGGGTAGATATTGGTTCATTTTACAACATCCTAAACCTCTCCAAAATCTCTTATGCATACTTGGTTTGGCATATAAATATGTCTTCATTCATGTTCTTAACTTCTATCCCAAAAAAGTACTTCCATAAACCTAAATTATTCCATATAAATGTTTAAATTAGCCATGAAAAAGGAGTTACACCTATATTTCCTAGCTTTAAATATATTATTTCACAACATTTAAACTCAACAACCACATTTAATGAACAATAGTTTAAATTTTGCATTTTTTTACAAACCATTGAATCTAGGTGACAAAAGGAAGGTAGTTAGAAGACAAAGTATAATAATAAAAAATCGTAATGAGATAATAGAATGCAAGTGTGGAGAGGATATACATGCAACAATAAACTTTGGAAAATAGAGAAGGCAGAGTAGGTAGAGGAGAAAAAGCAAAAACAATCTTGGAAAGAGAATGAACAACAAAATAGAAGATGTTCGAAGGATAAATGGAAGTAGAAACATATAGTCTGAGAATAAAATAGAACATTATATAAAATATCCAATAGTAATAAAGAGAAGGATAGTTTATAAGATTTTATATAACAGCTATAGATGTAGGTGCTTAGAAGTTATAATCAATATGTAAACAATAGTAGCTGTATTAGAATAAACTTGTAATTAGTCACCTTTGTAACTATTTTAGAATCATTCAATATATACAAATGTGCATGTTTTTTTTAAGACTACCTCCTTTAGTTTAGAAAGTTTTAAACCCTGTTATACATTGTATTTTTTAATCACCAACCTACACCATAGTTTTCTAGATCTATAAATATACCAAAGATGCACCATTAGGGTGTTTTCTTAACTGATTATAGTGGTTGTCCCTTTGGCATTAGTTTTTCTAACAACTAGAATCATATACCTTATGTTAATAGGGTATTTTAGAAATGGAAATAATTAATTTTAATTCATGACAGTATCATCCTACATTTGAAGGGAATAACTATGACATATTGTGTATCAATATAAATAAAATATATTTCTCACAAGAGCTATGGGAAGTTGTATAAGTGGTTATAATGAGGTTTCAAACCTATAAACATTCAATGTTATAACCTAAGAAAAAATAAATGTGTTTAAATAAAATAATAATAATGATGCCAATGCTCTTATCTACATCTAAATGACACTAGTTAGTTCAAAATTTTCAAGGATAGCAGTAGTTGTTCACTCCAAACAAGCTTGGGAAATTATAGAAAATGACTATCAAGGTAGTGACAAAGTGAATCTTTTCAAATGGTGGTTATTGATAAGGGAATTTGAGACTCTTATGATGAGATAAAGTGAGTCAATCAATTTGAGACTCTTATGATGAGATAAAGTGAGTCAATCAATGACTTTTTCATAAGGACTATGAGCATTGTCAATTATAATAAGACAAATGGAGGCATTCTTGAATATTATAGAATCAAAGAGAAGGTTTTAAGAATTTATCCAATTATATTTTAACCTATAGTGGTTGTGATTTAGTATTTTAAGGACTTGACTTGATACAAATGATAATAGATGAGCTAATGGGTTCCTTACAAACCCATGAATAAATGTTGAATAGGTCACACACCCCCCCCCCCCCCATGAACAAAGCTTCAAGTCTAATGTCAATGTAAGAGGTAGGGGCAGAGGAGAAAACACGTAAATAATGAGCCTTGATCATGAGATGAAAAAATATATATTTATACTCCCATTGTGGATAGTTAACCAACATATTCCTTATGATGATAATTTTCATCCATCAAAACATCTCCAATGACTCTACCCAGGATAGTTTTTTTCAATATGAGCATAAGTGTCTAAAATAATAGGATTTCAATAATATTCTACCACAACCCTTTAAATGTCAACAAGATAGGTAGGCCATGGGAAAGACATATAATATATTATACTAGGCATTGTTAGTGGATTTTTTTTATTATAAATGAGATTATGAATTCACATATCCTCTTTCCTAGGAATAAATATGTGAGATACGTTTAATTGTTTAAAATTTAAAATTTATTATGTATGCCATAATATTGTATGACATATGCATGACTATTTTAATTCTTATTTCAACTTATCACCTCCATGAGTGGATTAAATTCCATCTTAGTTTGTATTTTAAAATCAAAATTGTTGTCATAAATTTTATTTGCTTCAAAACTATTAACCTTATTAGGTCTTATACAAGGAGATATTTATTGAAAATTTCTAGTTATTTGAAGCCCTCAAGTGTATAATGGATTACATTATTTTTAGGCTTTGAGTTAATAATAATCATGTTCCTCTAACTAGTGCAATTTTTCATAAGGTATTCCCAATGTTGCATACCATAATCTACATATTGGGTAAACATATTTGACTCGTACAAACCAATTTTAGCAATACCTTATATTCTTGACTAAATGGAAAGAGTCTCATCCATTATTACATTCTCTTATAATAACTAATTTGAATATTAATTTATAATTTTGTTAAAGGATTAATATATAATATTGTTACATATATTGTTCTTGGTAAAAATAATATGTGTAAACTTAAATGAGACATTACCTTGATATTTTTATAAACTTATCTCTTATAATAATATTATATGTTAAAATTGACCTAATATCATAATAAATTTACATTTAATAATACATATATGATCACATAGTGATTACCTTCACATATTGTTGAAAATTATGCTTAGGAAATTATATTTGACCCCTTCATTCTATCTCGAATAGGTGAGCTTATTCAATCTACACTGACATGAATGAATTATATCTTAGGATAGATTTGGCATCATTTACATTTTTTGACCGAGGTGATATATTATTCAAGATACACTAAATGTGAACAATAATTACATCTATAAATTATTATGAAAAAGGCTAAACTTTGAATTAAGTACAAGCCTTCGAGAAGTCCTTGCATGGGTTTGAGTGATATTAAAATGGATATTCTATGACACATTTTGATTCAATATTCATATGTACTTAATATATTTATCAATTTTATTTCACACCCCATTAATTACAATTGTAATTACTTATATAAGCATTTAGTTATTGAAATTGTTTTGTCAAATTTACAAGTGGAAATTTTATTTGGCAATAACTCAGCTCTACAATATAAGGTTTATGAACTCATAATATTGATAGACATCATTAGGTGGATATGTCTCAACTACTCCAAGAATATATAAAGAACTAAAACAAAAAAATTTAAAAAACACACAATTTAGTATTGACGCCAACCTCAATTCATAATGCTTAACTGAGTAAATAGTGAGGACCACAAGTTTTCTTGCTTTCATTGGTTATAATTTTAATTAGATAAAAACTTAATCTTATATATTATTTTTAAATTTTATCCAAAATATAATTTTTTTTAAGAAAATAAGTCAACCAATGAAATATCTTTTGTATACAAAAAATAAATACAAGAGAATAATCTTCACAATTTTACTACATTTATTCATAAACAAACCTACACTCAACATAAAATGTGAAAGAAAAGACACAATCTAATATATATATATATATATATATATATATATATATATATATATATATATATATATATATATATATATATATATATATATATATATATATATATATATATATATATATATATATATATGTATGTATGTATATGTATGTATATATATATATATATATATATGTATATGTATATGTATGTATATATATATGTATGTATATATATATATGTATATATATGTATGTATATATGTATGTATGTATGTATGTATATATATATATATATATATATATATATATATATATATATATATATACATACATACATATACACACACAAGGGGATGAAGAAATATATATGTACATATATATATATATATATATATATATATATATATAAGGGGATGAAGAAAAAAATAGAGCTACATTTAAATTCACAAGTTGGAAAAAAATAGTAGTCTTTTCTATAAAATTTATTGTGAAATGAACACAATTAATGTAAAATCATGACCAACACCTACAACATCATCTTCATTCCATTCACATGGAAAATATGAGGAAAGCGTGTAATGATAAATATGTAATCAAATAATTTATCATATACATTAGATTTTAAGTAAAATACTAAGAATGTTGATAAAATTAAGGCTTTGGAAACCAAAAAAATAATACTTCCTAGATAATAGACCCAAACTATCAGTCACATCTATATCCTCATGATCAAATAGTAAGGAATTAAGATTTGTTTTTGTTTTTGTTTTTAAAATTAAAATACATGTTTATATCTATATACATTAATCTCACTAAAGCATTATTTAAACTTATATTTTTTAAAAATTTAAAAATGATTCAATCTTAGAGGAGTTTAGCATTTTTTAAAATTGTCATGATTGTTCTTCCTTAGGTTTATACAAAATATCCTTCATGATAATTTTTATACATAGTCATAGATCTAGCTATTTCAAATTTATTGTTGACATAATTGTTCTTGACTTGGAGTGTGTGTGTGTGTGTGTGTGTGTGTGTGTGTGTGTGTGTGTGTGTGTGTGTGTGTGTGTGTGTGTGTGTGTGTGTGTGTGTGTGTGTGTGTGTGTGTGTGTGTGTGTGTGTGTGTGTGTGTGTCTGTGTGTGTGTCCGTGTGTGCGCGCGTGCATGCGTGTGCAGGTGCATGCATACATATATACAAATATATGGTTAGAGATTACATAAGTTAGAGATAATGTAACATAGAGGTTAGTATTGGTTGTTAATCCTTAGTTACTATGTGCATTCATTATCCATTAACTCACATACACCATACACAGTGCACATATATTACCTACTATATTTCTCTTTAGTCATATATATAAGTATAAAACATTTGTTACATTCCATATATCTATCTACTCTATACCTCCTTATTCTTTATTTGATTCAATATTCCACCTTATTATTATTATAATCTCTCTTTTTATTATTATGTTCTTATTTTCTTATTATATATTCTTCCACACCATTTTACATCATTATATAACCTTTAAAATCCAAATGTTACATCTCTTCACAATTAGTTACTTTTGATAACTATTGGTTTACACTTATTTTCCTAGGACTGAAGTACCTTATTTATATGATGTGTACCTTTTTTGGGTATCATTCATATTATTTATTCTATGTTCATGCACCCATTTATAAAGTATTGCTCAACTGTGTGGAAATTTAATGAATTGTGTGTACCCCTTTCATGAAAAAAATAAAAATATATATTATTTTCCTATGTAAAGTTTCTTGAAATGTGTCATTTCTTGACACATTCAATGTAAGTGATCATTTCCATATCTTGGTTGTACCTCATTCCTCCTTAGTATCCTCATCTATGGTCGACTTTATTATATATGTAGTATCTTTCAAACTATTCTATTTGGTACCATCCTAACTACCCACTATAATATATATTTTTTGGACCTTGTGGTCTCACACTTATCTATAGTAGAGGTGTTATCTGATATTGCATTTAGGGTTTATTAATATGTACCATTAGGGTTACAATATAACTTTGAACTAATTATGGTATGTGTTTAACACCTATTCATCTCCATCTATACACTTTCTATTCATTTATGGTATTCCTCACATCATAATAACTATTGTATGTAGCCTCTTTTGCTAACGATTGCATCCTCTAATCATATTGGTCCCAACATATATATGACCCAAACCATATCCTTTATTTAAATGGTTGTGATGATGGTATTTTAAAATTTGATACTCTTATTAATATATCATTATGTGGGAAACCTATTACCATGTGTCCATC
The DNA here is from genome assembly GCA_037957365.1 of Torreya grandis. NCBI lineage: Eukaryota > Viridiplantae > Streptophyta > Pinopsida > Cupressales > Taxaceae > Torreya > Torreya grandis. The sequence goes on from JARHVA010006900.1 coordinate 30,431, forward strand.
AATGTCGCACACCGCACACCATATTTTTGAACTTGCAAAAAATTATGGTGGGATATAATATCTTTATTCTCATTTCATCAAAATTTATTGCTTTAAAGTTAATAACACCAACTTTTTATTGAGGTTTTCTATTTCCCCTTTCATTTAAAAAATAATTGTCCCTTCACTCTGATTGTGATTATAATATTTCCACCATTTATAATTTCTCTATGATTTTATCAAACTCCATTCCATCCATGAAATCCTTTATGTATGGCACAAACCATTTGATAGACCATTTTATACTCTATTTTTCATTCAACAGTTATAATAGCTTTTTCACTACTTATTTAAGCCAATGTTCATACTATTTTATCATCTCATAGTCATGGTTTGGGCTTATTTTATTATACCATTTCAATGTGTCATCCCTTAGTGTACCCATGATATCAAAAATTGATATCAACCCAAGAAATTAAATATTTTTATTTAAGGATCATTTATTTTATGAATCCTCCAATAACAATCCAACACAAACAATTGGTTCTTTACATATTTTTTCTATTTCTTAAATGATTTTATTTTCATCTTATTTTCCCCCATTATTGGTGAAATATATTTATATAGTTTTTCTATTGGATATTTTCTATTTTTTTTCCTTCTATGTCCTCACTATATTAAATGTAACTATTTATCACTTTTTCACTCATTCTAAGTTCTCCTTATTCCTACTAGCAACACGAGGGATGGTGCAAAGTCCATAGGGTTTATCTCCTTAAGTGGTATTTCCTTAGTAGGGTTTTGAAATTAAGTGTATTTTGGGATCTTATTTTCATTTTATTATACTTATACATATTTAAATTATTCCTTCTTATTGTTAATGCATTTTTCCCTGTATCTTCTAGTTATCTAATTTATACCTTCTATGCTATCATTTTTATTCTCTATTATATCATATTTTGTCTCTTTATCTTCTATATTTTTTTCTATTTTTATCTTTTCTCTTTTATTTTATTTTTTATAATTTAAATCTATTCCTTTATTTTTCATTTTTTTCTCTTACTTATCCTTTTAGATCAGTATACCTTCTAATTTCCTTCTATTTATTCCTCCCAACTATCATACCTTGTTTTACATTAGCTCAGCTCTCCATGCAAGAAATTTGAGAGACTCAAAAACCTTAATAGGGTTCTTGTTTGATAATTTTTCATTGTGTCATTTGGAAAGCCCAGTGCATGACGAAACTCTCCAAAACTTTTGGATAATGGTAGACAAGGGAAATAATATGGTAGTTTGTTGCATGAACATTGTGAGCTTATCATGGAGTTTAAACTATAAAAACTTATTTTTATTATCAACTATAAAGAGGAATTTGAGGAGTTTCATTTTGCATTGGCGTACCTTAAGTGTATTAAACTTATTTTCATTGCATGATACTGGGATTCTTGGGCTACGAGTAGGGAAAAATTCAAACTCTTATTTTTTAAGTTATGGAATCCAAGAAAGTTTTGCATTAAATTATTTATTTAGTTTTTAAAGGTTGGCCTTGGAATTTTTAGTTATTTATTTGTATGGAAATTATAGATTTAGTTTCTTGGAAAAAAAATTGATTGGGTTTAGTTGTTTTGGAAAACCCTAGGTCAGACTGTAAGGTTTTAAATGTATAACTTGATTTATTTTTCATTATTATGTTTGCATGAATCTATTTAGACTGTGACCATGGTTATTTTTATGGTCTACATTTTATTTCCTTAGGGTTTTAAAACACAATGATGAAAAGGTTTTTTTGAGTTGACCTATAAATTATTAGGGTTTCATTATGCCTTTGGAATACCATTATTATATTTAGTTTACTATTACTTGGATTTTACAATCATTTCATTTTGATTTTTAAATGAAATCATTCATATCTGATGGAGTCATCAATGCACACTTTTTATGGTTTGTAATCATTTCATACAGCAAGTAGGAAGGATAGATCATTATGATTTGATTTAAATCCTCATTTTTATTTTATAATTATGTTATTATTGTGTTTCTTGAGTGAATGTGTCTAGATAGGTTTGACTCAGGTTATTGATAACATGTTGCATGTTATGTTTATAAAAATGTGAGTTATATTCTTGATAGCTAGCATTAAGTGGATCACCTTTTTGTGTGGATTTCTTGACTATCATTTTTACACTTCATTTTCATAACCTATTGATTTTATAAATATTATATTACCATTTATTTTTGTAAGATTTGAGTTCATATAATAGCTCATTTAGCTTTAAGTATTGGCATTTAATCCATGAACTATAAGAATTAAATGTTTGAGTTTCAAATCGTATTTGTGAATAGAATGTGAGTCTCAAATCATGAAGCTCAGTTTGATTATCCATATCCATTGGATTAGGTTATAAGGCAATGAAACTTTATGGGTTAGAATATGAACATGTTCTATTTTTATTTTGATTTTTATTGAGTCAAGCTCAGTATGTTTCAAATGTCATTTCTCCATCTTTATTCAACTTTTCATATCCACATCAAACTGATGGCTGGGGTGTTCTAGGGCCACTTATGGTTGTGCTCATTAGTATTAGATATATGGGTTTGCTTTGTTAGACTTGCCTATGGAATATTGGTTTATTTATTTCACTTCTTTAGAATTTCTATTTTGTTTGATCAGTTGAAAGAGACTTGTTGAGGATTATTGTGTTATAAGGATCATTTGGTTTTTATACATTTACTTGTTTTATCTCAATTTGAGATAATGTAACATATTATTTGAATTAGCATGTTTAGTGTAATTATCTTTCAATGGCCTATATGAAATATTAAATGATTTCATTTAGTGTTAAGTTAATTTATACCTTAATTATTAAATTTATGGCCTTTAGATATATTATCCAATTAAGTTACCATGTTTAGATTCATAAAGGTGTATTGGTCTTATTCTAAGTTATTGTTGTAATTGATTATTAATAATGATTTTTTCCCTTTGTGTTATGTGAATGCATGAAAGCATGGTGTGCTTATAAGTTTTTTTTTCTATTAGTTAATACAGTATGGACTTAGGGTTTTTATGTAGTCATATTCTCATTTGAATCTCAAAATTATTAAGCCTAATCTAAGTATGATGATGCATCTTTTTGTATAATCTGAAAAAAATCATTTAGTTATCTTAGTATAATAGTATAAATGTGTGAATATTTTATACGATTCATTACTTTTTAATACTCTCAGTTGTTTTATCTCATGTAGAGTTCATTGATGTAGTTGGGAATTGATTATGATCACTTAGTTTCTTTTGGGTTAAGCTTATGAGATTCATTTATGTGACAACATGTGAGTATTTGTGTTTATTTAATAATACCAAGAAGTTGGAAAGTTATGTTATTATATATAAACCACATTATTATACTACATGTAAAAGTGAGTTACTTCTTAGTTGTAATTGATAATGATATGTTTCCATTATACTATTAAAAAAACTTTATACATTCCTCAATTTATAATGAGTCTACATTTTTGAAGTTAGATCCTTTGTTAAGATTCTTTTAAGATATTCAAAATTTATTATAGTTCAATATTTTCATAAGGATTGTTATGAATAAAATCATTCTAAAATATGATGATGAGATATAATTATGAGGCTAGTCCTAGTTTGGTATTTTAAGAAAAGTGTTATGAGCTTATGATAACTCTCTTCTTAAATTGATCATATCCTTCTAAATGAAATTAAAATTATAACTATTCAAGTGATAGGACTATCATGGCAACCTTACATAATATCTGGAAATGTTGTTTTGAATAATTAAAAACTTAAGTTACAACTACTCATGTATTAATCTCATATATAATATAAGTTAAGAAAAATAAATTTAAAACAAGATTTTAAACCATATGAGAAACTCAAATATCTAAATTATAATGGTCATTACAAACAAAACATGGTGTGATTTAGGAACATCTCTATTATTTGTAAGTGACCTATGGAATGATAGTGAATTTTTTATCTCATCGTGTTAATAAGAGTTGTATTCTTTAATGAATTGTTGAAGAATAATTAATTTAGTTATAAAATTTAAGTTTTGAATTAGAAATCTACCTAACATGATAAGAAAGAGAAATGAGTTGTATTTAAAAGTTGAGATAATTTTATTTTAAATCCTTAAGTTGTTGTGATTAATTCAAATCTTAGTCTAAAGACAAGTGATCTAAGTTGAAATATGATTCACTTAAGTGATTAATTTTAAGAAGAAAACTTAATGTAAATACATGGAGTTCTTCAAAATTCACATGGGAATGCAAAAGTTTTGTTAGGATTTATGCTTTGCATAACCTAAAACGAGTTTTGACTAAAACTTAATTAAGATAAGTAATGACACATACGTTAACTTAGAAATCTCAACCAGATATATTAAGTTGCTAAGAATCAATCCTAAGGTAATTATGCTAACAATGACAAGTGAAATTGATAAGTTATTCCAAAATAGAAATTAAGCATGGTTGTGTAAACATCTTAATATGTTATAAATAATATTTATTTAAATAGATAGACTTATATAGTACATTTATACCTTATGATCAAGTAGTTAATCAATAA